>CM051370.1:12224359-12274359 GCA_028015245.1 Cardamine occulta | reverse complement strand
TGAGACTATCTACTCGCCAGAACTTACTCGTGATCGTATTGCTCCTTCTTCTGTGATTTCCGTTCTCACCAATGATCTTGTCCACATTTGGCCATCAAATACACTTGTTCCGCATTCTCAATTGCCAACTACCTTTGCTCATTTGCTCAAGTTAGTCAAGTCTCAATGGATTCCTTCGTCTCATCAATCAAAATTCAATATTCGTGAAGCCATGCTTATGTACCTTTTGGTTATGGAACCTTATAATGTGAGCATCGGAGCTGTTATTCATGAGAACATTATTGAAAGATCAATTCCACACAGCCAGAGGCAGCTCATTCATCCGATTCTAATCACCAAGCTACTTCAAAGTCAACATTTTCCATCACGAGAATCAGATAAGATCATACCTTCTTCAGGATTGTTGAGAAGAAACAGGCGACTCGCACAAAGCAACAGAATCAACGATCTACCAGAGCCTCCAGTTCACAATTTCTCACCTACTCTCAAAGCTATGATTCTTAAAGAGGTTGAGGGTCTTCAAGTGGAAAATGCGAGGTCACAGTTTCGTTTGGACACTCTTTATCGTCTTCTCACCGACGATGATGGTTTGAATTCTTCTCCTTAAAAATCTAATTTTTAATTGCTTGTTATTTTTTGACTAACATAATTCATACAAGGGGAGCAAACTAGAGAGGATCACCGCACAAAGCTCTCAAAATCGCATATGTTTGAAGTTTTTTTTGTTTTAGTTTTCAATCTGTCATTTTCTTGTCTTGGTGGTTTTTATCTAAGTTATGGTTTGACTAGTTAGTTTTATCTCTATCAATCTCTGTGCTAGTTTTTGTCGTATGCCTTAGTTAGTCAAAAAGGGGGGATTGATGAATATTCTAGTTAAGGGTTGTATTTCAAATTAAGTTTAAGTTTAGGACTTAACATTTATTAAGATTATGATATCTCTTAATTTGGAATTACTTGATTAAGTTTAATATTCTCTAACGGTTATTTGCAAACTTAGATTGATATCTTTCCTTGTTGAGAAAAGGAATAAGATGCAGGCTTAATGGTGCTACGTTGAAGTTTTCTATATAAAAGAAGGAAGAACTGCATCTCTGTTCTTCACGCATTTCACTGTCATTTTCAGAGAAACAAAGAAAAAGCTCTTGTTCTAAAGTTGTGTTGCTATTGGTGTTTGAGAGAGATAACTTTGAGAAGAGATTGTTGTTGGTGTGTGAAGCTCAAAGCAAAGACTTCTCCAAGGAAAAGACAGCCATGATTAAGGGGGAGTAAAACTGTTTTACTTGTTATCTCTTAGATCATGTTTTGTTAAGATAGATGTATTAGTTCTTGTTGTAGTTCTAAGTGTATCTTGTATTGTCTTTTTGAAGTTATCAAATAAACATATTTTGCAGCCGAGGACTAGGGGTTGGTTTGAAAGAACCAACCGATATCTCGTTAAATCTTTGTGTCGTCCCTTTATATTTAACATTCTATCTATTTCCGCACTCGAAGTTAAATTGTCTAGTCTCTAGGGAATTTCATTTTTTTACACATATGCCATATATCCATAGCACAATTTTGCAAGCTTTATTGCATGCTTCGAGGGCACCAGTACGTTTATCACAAGTTCCCTTCGCGATAAGGTGTGTGTTCTTGGTACTTTTACGATGACCGTCACAGGTTTTCGGCCTTGGTGGAACCCTTCCTCTTGATATTCCTGATGAATTAGTGGTTGATAATGATATATAAGAAATTAATCTTCTTTACATCTTACTAGAAAACAAAACTACTCATGTAAAAGTCAATAACCATTTGTGGTTTGATGAATTAAATCTAACATGTTATAATTTTATTGCCTCAAAAATTTGGTGCATCAGTGATGTAATGATGATGATGATGATGATGATGATGATGATGGTTAAATATAAAGGGATCATGATATTCATTATGAATCCTTTTTAATTATATACTTAACATTAATGATCTATGATGATTAACTTGCACCACTACTAGGTTGATGTACAGTTAATACTTAATGGATTAATGCTAAAATCTTATAATTTTTCCAACGCAAGTATTTTATCCACAAAAACTAATTAGTATTGTAAGATTTCATGCAAAGTTAACATATTTGCCATTGTTTTAGCGATTACAACGGTTAGAAAAACCGTTAAGCATTCTAGCCCATAAATTTCTTATGATGAATTGTGCGCTGATCATTCCATTATATTTTGTTTTAATTTGTTTAAGACAGTTTAAAATCTTTTTCGTTTTATAAAAAGTAAATGTAAACAGCAATTCCACACGAAAAGGGAATTTTGTTTTCTTTGTTCATTTTATACTAGCTAATGAATTTTACTAAAGACGTTTAAAGATATAAATTTGGTTTAAAGAACGAACAATAGTCATACAATCAAACACAAATAATAAATAAGACTTCAAAAAGATTCATATATCATATATGTTACCTGTTAAAATCAACAAGAAAATCATCAAATAAGTAATGAAACCAGCAACCTGAATTCATAGTATCTCCTTTTCTCCCAGGCACCAATATCGAGGTCCTTTTTCTGATATTTTTTTCCGGCCCCGGTGGAGCCTTTGCTCACCGGCGTCGGGATCTCTCTAAGCTGCTCGATCTCTCATCTCTTTGTACTGTTCTTTATTTTTGTTTTGTTTCAATTTTCTACTTTCCCGACCACCACCGCACTCTCCCTCTGATTTTTAATTTGGTGGTCGGAGATCTTTTAACCATGCTTCCCAGTGCCTCATCGCTCATATGTCCCTTTAAGATGGCTGTCGTTGCCAAGATCTACTATAATTGTAGTTTGGTGGGATCCCACATGTCTACTTCTGCCTCAACTGTTGATCCAGAGGCTATCCTCACCTTTGCTTGTAGATCGGGAATTCAAGGCCTCGTCGAACAACGACCCCACCGGACAGCTTCACCGGACAGCTTCACCGGACAGCTTCACTGGTCTTTCCACGATCGCCGGCGGATCTCCGTTCCGGTCTGCACACCAGCTCGCCGCCGCTCCGTAGCCTCAGTCAAAGCGTCATAGAACAAGTCAAAGGGACACTAGGGTTTTCGGTATTGGGCCTGGTCCCTTTCGGCCCATGCAGTGTCCACTGTAGGTCCACCCATTTTACTCACTAGGCCCAGGTCCATATCTTTTTCTCAGTCGTTTAATTCCATTGCTTCACAGATCCGACACAAGGCTATGACAGGCCGAGGACTCCTTTCGAGTCTTGTGTTGGTATTGTTTCATGGATTATCCGACTACGTTTCCACTGGCCTGAAGCAATGTCAGTCTTCTAAGTTCAAGATTTCATAAGAGTTTGCATCGACACTAGTACTGGTGAATGGGGAAGGGAGTGTATCACCGAGACCTATTCAGGCTCTCACCTGTTGTCCAACTGGATTTTTATGGTTCACATTATCAAATTTCTCTTTCAAGAAGAGCTTACAATTTTCCTCCCTTTGGGAGAGATCGATTCCACCTTCCTCCCTCCTATGGGAGAGATCTTTTCCGCCAGTTTCCCTCTCGATCAGAGGAGAACTTCTTTCGGTTATCTCGGTCTCAATACCGGAAAACCGTCCCACTTCTCTAACCGTATTGTTATCTTGTGTAGCGGTCTGTTCGGGGCCTGAAGATACAACCAGTTTCACCTCGATGATACTTGGAGGTAGAGGTGTTTCAACGTCACAATATAAGGTGACTATGTGGCTAGCTTCCGGGGCTATGCTAGGGTCAGTCGATGACTTTGGGTTGAAGACTGCTTCTTCTACGGGTGCGCTTGTCTTAGATAGTCTCCATATCTCTCCTGACGAATTATCAAGCTGTTTAAAGCTTGTGTCTTTATCTTTACCCTTTGCTGCTCTAATTTTCTAGTGTTTATGTACGCTTTCGGGTTCTGTCCGATTAAGCTCATCCTTTATGTAACCTTTTAGCATTGAATGAAGAAGTATTTGTGTGACAAAAAAAAAAAAGTAATGAAACCAGCGACATTTATGCTTTTACTCATTGCTGTGTTTAATCTCTGTTTTGTTTTTTTGTTTAATACTAATCTCTGTTATGTTTCTCCCTTTCTTTTTGATGAATTCTTATGACACAATCATCTCATTGTTATGTATATATTATTTTTATAAAAATAGAAAAAGAAAAAAATGTAGTCCATAAGCATTCCTATAAAAGAGTTAGAAATGTATCAAAAATAGAAATTTGCTTTACCACATAAAATTTTCCTCATTATTTTAATTATCTTTATCTTTAGGTAATTTTAATTAGTAGTTGATATCTATGATTTTTTTTTGTGATCCTAGCATTTGTTTTTCATCATTTTCGTCTCGTCTTGCATAATTTAGGAGTTATATATATATATATATATATATATATATATATATTCGAGTCTCACTTTTTCATTATCTTGCATTTTAGAGTCATATATTTTATATTGATTGTCTAAAATGAACCCTTTCGAAAATTTATTTCCAAACGGGATCACGTGAAAATGATTTTTGAAACAGTAGGGGTCTCCGTTTGAAAATAAATTTTTAAAAGGATCTATTTTTTGTATTTAATCATATATTTAATGTCTTGAATTTTCATGAGTTTTGAGTATTTTTAGGTGATTTGAAGACTTAGAGTTTGAACATGGAGGTTCTAGGAAGCAAGAGATGAAATTATTAAAGAAATTAGCCCTCCAGCGGTCACAGGCGCTACCACCAGCTGTTGGGAGTGGCAAAATCTGAGTGAAGCTTCAACAGCCTCAGGAACAAGCTGCAGCGCTCATCTGATCGCTACCATCAACTGCTGGGAGCTGCACCAACAATCTTCCCAGCGGTCACACCCACTGCACTACACCGCATTCCACTGCTTCAGCTGCTCCTTGTTTTGGATCCAACCCAGGTTGTCCCGGTTGATCCGTTTTGCATCAACTTATGAATAAATACTCTTTTAGACCTATTTTAGGGTGGAAGTTTCTTTTTTTGAAAACTATTTGCCTCTTTTGGATCAAGAACATTAACTTGTTTTGGATCTTGATTTCTTTTATGCAATATTCTATCTCATTTCTCTTTTAGATTTACATTCCTCTTAACTAATCTGTCATGATTATGCAAATTATCATCATGGGTCTTTGTGTATTCATCATGATTAGTGAGTAAATCTATTGAGTTAGGGGTTTGGTAGATTTTGATGGTTTGATGTGTTATTGGCGATGCTTATGAGCTACATCATTTGTTTATCTTTTATTTAGGTTTTTTTGTAATGCTAATGAGTTAGGGTTTGTCCATGCCTTGCTTCGTTCTCGATTTCTTCTTGTGGGACCTGTGTGATGAGATTCTTTTGAATCCCATGTATATTATCTATTTTCCAGCATACTCGAATTGCATAGATTGGGATTGCAAATCATAAATGATAGATCCAAGTTTCTTTAACCAGCTTACTCCAATCATAACATCTAGACTTGAGAGAAAAATGTGAAAGAGGTCGAACTTGAAAATCTTACTACCAAGCTCTGCTGCCACCACCTGATGCTTACCGCAGCATTTGAGAGGATGACCATCTTCCAGGTGAACCATTAAGGACTTTTTGGGCGAGACTTTTACTTAATACGAATCAAAACTGATTATTTTCTTCCTCAGAGTTTCCTGGTAAGAAATTTTTTGTTTTACTTTACTTAACCAAGATGTCGGGCTCCTTCTTGAAATCTAGAAAATTCTAACTTAACGTAACGGTTTTTGTGGTGGCATTGCCACTGGCACCTAGTTATTTTCTCCTATAGCCACATGAGTGTTGGGTTGACTTCCATCTGATCTTTGACTAATTCTTGCTGCCCTAGAGCAACTTTTTTAATTTCTCTTGCAAGGTCTCCATCATCCTCCCAAAAGACTCCTCCAAAGATTGGAATTTTTTTAATAGATTTTATCATTTTCATCATCTAGTCTTGCATTAAGTTAAAGCCACTCTCCAGTTTCACGAGGCAATCTCGCAGGTTGGCCATTAAATCTTCGGGTGAGGTACAAGTCAACACCTCCGTATCTTTCTTTCGCATCAAAATGGTGGAAATTTGGTGATGAAATGGTAAATAATGATGAAATGTATTTTATAAATGATGATAGAAATGGTGAATGGTGAAGAAATGTATTTTTGTAAATGGAAATAAAATGGTCATGAGGAAAACAAATTAGAGGATTACAGTGATACCAAAATGATGAGTCTGAAATCTAGAACCCTTGTTCAAAAACAAAAACTAAATGGCACTTTTCTTTTTGCAAATTGATTTGCCTATTATCGAACTTTTGATTTAATTAAATAAAACAAAGAAACAAATCATTGAGTCACAACTCCTACACTTAAGGAAAATTAGAAAGAGAATGAGATATGAATTGCAAAAAGAAATGTGGGAGAGTTGGTTCCTCAACAAGAGGAAGACCACGTTCATATTATTAACAAAAACAAAAAAAACAATTGCAAAAATAAATGACCCAGTCAAAGAGATCAATTTGAATATTTCCGGTTTGATGTCTTGCGTACCGATGCTGACCCATCATACAGGTCCTCGATTGTCACAGGTGCGACAAAAGCATTGTTGTTGGTCACATATGCCATCTATCCATATCATTATTTTGCAAGCTTTATTACATGCTGCAAGGTCACCAATATGTTTATTACAAGTTCCTTTCCCGATAGGAAGTTGTTTCATGACATTTCTTAGCTCAGCCTCAGAGAAACTCCTTGGAGGCCTGTTTAGTATCTCGATGAGACTAAGGAGGACAGTCATGTATGCTGTATTCACCAAGGGGTTCTTTGGTTTGAAATCTTCTGCAAGGTCTGGGTATTCCGCAAAAATCCAACTCACTAAAGGAACCTGCCAGCCAATAAGGATATAAATCAATGTTAACCTGATCCAAAACCATGGTTTTCGATTCTTCATAACCAAACATATATAAAACTGAATGATATTTAGCATACCTGAGTGTAAGGAACTTTGAAACCTTTGTAATCTAACATCTCATTGCCAGTTACTTCTCCTTCATCAACAACTTCAACTACTTTATATTTGAATTTAATGATTAGTTTGTTATTCTCTAAAAGCCCTAGTTGTTGAACCCTTGTGATAGGCAATACTCTGACTTTACCCCAAGATGGGAACTCATGGCAGAACAAGTAGCATGCTTCTATAAGACATTAACAAAAATTATATCAATTTGTTTTTTTATTATTGTCTTTTCAGCAATAAGATACATATATATATATATAGTTGAAGATATATAATATGTTAATTACCAGGTGTTCTTTTGAGCTCTTCTCCAGATTGATTCAATATAATATATGAATGAATAGCTCTCTTTTTCCATCCAGGTTGCAATGATTCAGGTTTCGCAACGTGAAAAAACACAGATAAGTGATTTTAAATTAGGCATCCCTTGGGGTAAACTTGAATAAGCCTGTTGGAAAAAAAGAAAAAAAACTGGAATAAACCTTAGAAATTAAAGAGAAATAGAAAGATTTAAAGCTTTTTAAATTAGGTAAGCAAAAGATATTAATATTTTGGTTCTACCACTCGCATCCACCGCTTACAAATATAGGAGACAATATTGCAACTTCCTTCTCTGAGAATTTGTCTATCTCTAATGTGAAACTCGTCTGCTGATAATTCTCCATATCTCTTCTTCGAAACGCTGTCCTAGGCTTTTTCAAAACAAAAACAAAAGGCTACTTTCTCAAAAAGCTTGTTTTTGATATTTTCATATGAAAGCCCTTTCTCTATTTTTTTAATAAAATTCTTAGTATATATGAAGATCAAGAGAGAGAGAGAGAGAGAGGGGATACCAGAGAAAGTATCAAACCATATATTTTAGATGATTTGAATTTTAATATATTGGCCGTGGACGTAATTTTTGTTGTTACATTCCTCGTTGTTCCCGTATTGAAATTTGCAAACTAACAGATGTGCTGCATTTGGTCGTCTCACGTCCGAGCTAACTCAATCGTTGCTTTGAATGTTGTGGGTCATATTTTTTGCATAGTGTCTGACATTGAATCCTTCAATCTCCTTTGTATTTGTTTCGATTAGCACCTTCTAAGTCCAACCACTGACTTTGTTTTTCTATTTTCCGTATTTACCAAATTGGGGAAGAAGATACAAATGAGTATATATATACACTTGGTTAACTACTAAACCAATAACTCACTATACAAGTAAATCAATAATTCACTATATACTATGAACCAGTTCTATACACTTGATATTCCCCCTCAAGATGAAGGTGTGAAGATGTTATGAACACCCATCTTGCGTATATTATCTCAGAATGGAGCAGGGTAGAGAGGTTTGGACAAAACATCTGCAACCTATTGATCAATCTGCACATACATAGTCTTGATCAAACCTTTGAAAATGTATTCTCTAACTTTGTGACAATCACGTTCAATGTGCTTCGTTCTTTCGTAAAAAATAAAGTTACTTGCAATGTGCAAAGCAGCTGTGTTGTCATAGTAAAGATATGCTGGAGGAGAGAAAGGCACACGAAACTCTTATAATAGTCGAGATAGCCACACCATTTCTTTAGCAGCAATGGACATGGCACGATATTCTGCTTCAGCTGAACTCATAGAGATTGTGTCTTGCTTATTCGACTTCCAAGTAATCATTAAGTCCCCAAGAAACATAGCATAACCAATAACTGATTGTCTTGAGTTGGGACATCCACTGAAATCTGAATCAAAATATCCACGAAGATCAAATTTGTCATCTGCAGGATAAAACAGGCCTTGACCAATAGTCCCCTTGAGATATTGAAGAACTTTGTGTATTGCCATCAAATGTGGTTCTCGAGGGTCTTTAGAATATTGAGCCAACTTTGAAACTGCATAACAAATGTCAGGTCTTGTAATCGTTAGATACTGTAGTTTTCCAATCAATCTCATGTATGGTTTAACATCAATTATAACTAATCCATCATCCGCAGAAAACTTCAAACTCGGGTCCATGGGAATCGAAGATGGCTTACAACCAGAAAAACCACTTGATTCTAGCAAATCCAAGACATATTTCCGTTGATTACCAGAAATTCCTTCTTTGGATCGTGCAATCTCCAGTCCAAGGAAAAACTTTGGAGGACCAAGATCTCTAAGTTTGAACTGAGCTTCCAACTGAGCCTTCAATATCACTACTGCTTCATCATCCGTGCTTGCAATCATTATGTCATCGACATATACTAAGACTGCAAGAAACTTCCCATTCCATGCTTTAATGAACAATGTATGATCTCCAAAGCATTTTTCAAATCCAAAATCCATCAAAGTCGTTGAGAACTTAAGAAACCATTGCCTAGATGCCTGTTTGAGACCATAGATCGATTTCCAAAGTTGACAAACAGAATTTTTTGGTACAGATTCCCCCAGAAGCTCAGCATAGCCAGGTGGAAGCTTCATATAAATTTCTTCATCCAAGTCGGCCATTCAAGAAAGCATTAGAAACATCTAGCTGAGTAAGAGACCACTTTAACTTCGGTGCAAGAGCTAAAAGTAGTTTCACAGTGGCCATCTTAGTAACAGGCGAGAATGTATCTAAGAAATTGATTCCTTCTTGCTGAGTAAACCCCTTAGCGACCAAACGAGCTTTATATCTTTCTATACTTCCATCCGCATTGTATTTCACTGTATATACCCACTTACATCCAATAGCAACCTTCCCAGGGGGTAACACACAAATTGACCAAGTATTAGTCCTTTCCATTGCTCCCATTTCCACACCAAACCTTAAAGTCCTTAGCCTCTAAATATTTTTCTGGTATTGTTGTATTTATAAGGATATTAAGAAAAGCATATAAAGGCTCAGATATATACAAATAAGAAATAAAATTTGTGATAGGATAAGGACTTGTTAGCTTAGTAAGAGTATTATTATAACAATGAAAGTCCCACAAATGTTTTGGAGGGTTTGTTTTTCTGCGAGACTTTGGTTCTGAAGAAAGCAAAGTCTCAGAAGATGACACATCTTGATGATGATGTGCATCAGAAGATATTTACACAAGAGGCAAATGACCATCTAAAGGAGCAGGAAACTGTAATAGAGGAAAGAAATCCTTAGTATCATCTGTAATGTTAGATGATACAAAAGGGAAAATATCCTCATGAAATATGACATGCCTTGAAACAGAAACAGAATGTGTTTCTATATCTAAAAGCTTATACCCTTTGTAACCTGATGGATATCCTAAAAAACACAAGCACGAGCCCTAGGTTCAAACTTATTTCTCCCTTCTGGTGATGTTGAACTATAACATAAGCACCCAAAACTTTTCAAATGATCATATTCAAGTATCTTATTTGTAAGTTTCTCATAAGAAGATTTATTTCCTAAAACTAGAGATGGTAATCTATTTATAAGGAACCCAGCAGTAAGGACACAATCTCCCCAGAATTCTAAAAGAACCTGAGACTGAAACAATAAGGCTCTAGCAACATTCAAAAGGTGCTGATGCTTTCTCTCTACCACAGAATTATGTTCAGGAGTTTCAGGGCAAGAATGATATGCAACAATTCCTTTAAAAACATAAAGATCTTTAAATTTTAGTTCATGCGCATTATCAGATCTAACAGATTTTACTTTTGTACTATATTGAGTTTCAACCATGTTAATGAATGTGGAAAAAATATGCAAAACATCAGATTTATTATGTATCAAATATAACCAGGTTTCTTTACTATAATCATCAACAATTGTGAGAAAGTATTTATAACCCTCATTTGTAGGAACAGAAAAGGGACCCTATGTATCAATATGAACTAACTCAAAAGGTTGAGTACACATATTATTTCGAGATTTAAATGGGAGATGTTTCTGTTTTGACAAATGACAAACATGGCAACAGTTATTATTTGTTTCACTATTCTTAACCTTTTTCAAACTCAATACATCAGAAAGTAAATCTAATTTGGACTGAGATGGATGACCCAATCTCTTATGTCAAGTTATTGAATCAACAGCAAAACTATTACAAGAAGAAGAAATACCTGACACATCAGACAAAGACACGATTTTATTCTTTTCATCAAAATTTAAGACATATAAATTCCCGACTTGACTACCTTGACCAATCATCAATTCCCGAGTAATTGCCTGAATAAAACATGCATCAGCAGTGAAACTTACTTTAGAATTTAAAGTCTTAGTTGAAACACTAACACTCAGCAAGTTAAATTTGAATTCAGGTATATAAAGAACTTGGTGAAGAGAGATAGCATCAGTCAATTGAATGAATCCTATGCCCTTCTATTCTAACTGTTTAACAATTATGAAGATTGACATAAGTGTTCTCTAAGGGTTTATAAACTGAATATAGATCCCTACAGTGTGTAACATGATGTGTAGCCCCTGAATATAATACCCAGGCCCTAAGAGACACATCTGGTTCTTTAGAGATAGATGAAATCAGCATGTCATATTAATCGAGATTGTATTTGAATAGATTGAGAAATGTACCTGATACCAATGAGATAACAGGTGCAGAAGTTGAAGTCGAAGCACAATGATTCGTTGATGTGGATATAACACTAGGAGTATGTAGTTTGGAACTAAAAAAGGATATCATACTCTGGATCTGATCCTTAGACATGTTGTCGACACTAGCTTGGAATTGTTCTTTGGAAATTTCTAGCTTCTGTTCTTGTTGATAGACTGGAAGACTATTGAGAGTTATCATATTCGTAGTGCCTACATTGTTCACTGGTTTGGGATTGTTCATTGCCTTAGGGTGACCCGGTGGAAAACCATGAACTTTGTAGCATCTATCAACAGTGTGTCCAAGCTTGTTGCAGTGTGAAACACTTTGGCTTCTTAAAATTTCTATGAGCTAGCATCACGTGAGAAGAATCATTGATGTTTGTGTCTTGGATTTGAAAAGCATATGGAGCAGGAATTACTCTGTTACTCAAACCAATGACACGCTGACTCTCATCTTGATCTAGCATATTATAAATCTCAGATAATCCAGGTCTAGGTTGCATATTCAGTATCTGACCCCTTATATTCGCAAAACCATCATTCAATCCCATCAAGAACTGTATGATTCTACTTGTTTCTGCATCTTCCATTAACTTTTTCCCATGATCACAATTACACTTCTTTGCCGTATGAGTCTTGGTGTTAGCTAACTGCTCCCACAGAGTCTTCTTCTTTGTATAGTAAGCTGGCAAATCTAGAGATCCTTGCTTCAGATTGTATATAGACTGTTCTAGTTGATACTTTCGTGGTAAATTGCTCACACGAAATCTTAGATACAGATCATTCCACATCTTAGCAGCATCCTCATAATACAATATACTATCGTATATCTCTTGATTCACAATATTCATCACCCAAACCTTGACCATATTGTTGCATCTACTCCAAATCTTGAACAAATTATCACTAACATCTGGTCTAGGGAGAGATCCATCAATAAATGCAAGCGTATTCTTCGCATCTAGACTAATCCGCATCGCAATATACCAATTATTGTAATTTGTACCATCAAGGATATGCGAAACAATAGACAATCCTGGATGATCCGCAGCATGAAGAAAAAATGGACTATGTGCATTATCAAATGATTACGTTCCTACATAAATCATACCAGAAGCTTTCCGATTAGCCAAATTATTATGCGGTGAGGTCACATCAGCTTCCGGTTGAGTATTTGAACGCGATCCATCTCTATTCTTCACCACAGAACCATCAACATCAGATCCAGCTGGTGTAGATGAATGATTCCTCAGTTTCCTTCCTTGTTTCACCATTGGAGAAGAAATCGAAGCTTAGAAGTTAGATCGAACCAAAGACAAAGCTCGGAAAAACGATTTTGAAGCTTCCGATGTCAATCGGATAACAGAAATGAGCTCGATTCAACAATCTGATGATGAAATCGAATGAAAAATAAAGAAGAATGAGTGAAAAAACAGAAAATTGAGCAGAAATAGCTCTGATACCATATGAGAGAATAGAAATACATGTTTGTTAGATGAAATGTTTTTCTATTTCCCGTATTTCCCAAATCGGGGAAGAAGATACAAATGAGTATATATATACACTTGGTTTACTACTAAACCAAAAACGCACTATACAAGTAAACCAATAATCCACTATAAACTATGAACCGGTTCTATACACTTGATAGCAACTTTTAGAATTTTCGATGTTAATCTCTCAAATACTCGGTTGGCTAACTCTTGAAAGTTGCTCATCGAAGTCTTCTGCTCCCGATGGTCTGAACCTGGCTTAGAGTTCCCCTTCAAAGATCTTCCATGTGATGGGAATGTGCTCTTCACCTAACACTTCCATGGTGGCGTGCCACCACTCATTCATCTCTTCTTCGAGATGGTATAAAGCAAATCTGACTATTTTCTTCCTCGGAATTTCTTGGTAAGAAAAGTTTTGTTTTACTTTACTTAACCAAGATGTCGGGCTCCTTCTTGAAATTGAGAAAATTCTAACTTGACGTAACGGTTTTTGTGGTGGCATTACCACTGGCACCTAGTTGTTTTCTCCTATAGCTACATGAGTGTTTGGTTGATTTCCATCTGATCTTTGACTCATTCGTGCTGCCCTATAGCCAATTTTTTAATTTATCTGCAAGGTCTCCATCATCCTCCCAAAAGACTCCTCCAAATATTGGAATTTGTTTAATAGCTTTTGTCATTTTCATCATCTCGTCCTGGATTAAGTTGAAGCCATTCTCCAGTTTTACGAGGCGATCTCGCATGTTGACTATTGAATCTTTGGGTGAGGTAAAAGGCGACACCTTCATATCTTTCTTTCGCATCAAAATGGTGGAAATTTGGTGATGAAATGGTAAATAGTGATGAAATGTATTTTATAAATGGTGATAGAAATGGTAAATGGTGAAGAAATATATTTTTGTAAATGGAAATGAAATGGTCATGAGAAAAACAAATTAGAGGATTGCACTGATACCAAAATGATGGGTATGAAATCTAGAACCCTAGTTCAAAAATAAAACTAAATGGCACTTTTCTTTTTGCAAATTGAATTGCCTATTATCTAACTTTTTATTTACTTAAATAGAACAAGGAAACAAATCATTGAGTCACAACTCCTACACTTAAGGTATGAAATCTAGAACCCTAGTTCAAAAATAAAACTAAATGGCACTTTTCTTTTTACAAATTGAATTGCCGACTATCTAACTTTTTATTTACTTAAATAGAACAAGGAAACAAATCATTGAGTCACAACTCCTATACTTAAGGAAAATGAGAAAGAAAATGGGACATGAATTGCAAAAGAAAATGTGGGAGAATTGGTTCCTCAACAAGAAGAAGACCATGTTCTTATTATTAACAAAAACAAAAAAACAATTGCAAAAATAAATGACTCATTCAAAGAGATCAATTTGAATATTTACGGTTTGATGTCTTGCATACCGATGTTGACCCATCATGCAGGTCTTCGATTGTCACAAGTGTGACAAAAGCATTGTTGTTGGTCACATATGCCATCTATCCATATCATCGCTTTGCAAGCTTTATTACATGCTGCAAAAGCACCAATAGGTTTATTACAAGTTCCTTTCTCGATAGAAAGTTGTTTCATAACAGTATTAGGATAACCATTGCAGGTTGTTGGCCTTGGGATAACTTTTTCTCTTGATATTTCTAATGAATTAGTGATTGATATATAAAATGTTAATCTTCAAATCTCACTGATTAAAAAATATTTATTTTTGTTTTCATTAAATCTTACTAAAAACAAAAATATTTATATAAGATTACTAATCATTTGTATTTTGATCAATTCGATTTAACATATTATAATTTTCTTGCTTAGAAATTTGGTTCATCTTTGATATAATGATAATTAAATGTAATGGAATCATCGATCATGACATTTGTCATGAACCCTTTTTACTTATATAATTAACAATTGTTATTTTATGATGATTACTTGCACCACTACTAGATTGATGTACAATACTTTATAGATGAAGACTCCAATCCACACAAAATAATTGGTAGTATGTATAAAGATGATTTCATGCCATATATATTAAAGTTGACATATTTGCTATTGTTTTAGCTATACACGAGCAAAACACGTGTCGGCAATGACACACAGTGGTTAGAAAAACCATTAAGGATTCTAGCCCTTCAATTCCATTACATTATGTTTTCAATTTATTTAGACACAAATTTTAATCTTTTAAATAAATAAAAACAAATTTTATTATTTTTTAAAGAGTAAACGTAAACAGAAATTTCACACGTAAGGGGAATTTCTTTAATTTTAATTTATCTTACATTAGCTAACGAAATTTACTAAAGATGTTAGATGTGTAAAGATATAAAACAATTTCGAAAGAACTAACAGCAGTCATACAGTCAAACACAAATAATAAATAAGACTTTAAAAAGATTCATATATCATATATGTTACCTGTTAAAAGCAACAAGAAAATCATTAAATAACTAATGAAACCAACAACATTTATGCTTTTACTCATTGTTGTGTTTAATTTCTGTTTTTTTTTTCGCTTCTTTTTGATGAATGCTTGTGACACAATCATCTCTTTGTTATGTATAGATTATTTTTCAAAAAATAGAATATAGAAAAAATGTAATCTATAAGCATTCCTATAAAAGAGTTCGAAATGGATCAAAAATAGAAATTTTCTTTACCACATAAATTTCTCCTCATTGTTTCGTAGCTTTATCTTTAGTTCATTTTAATTCGTACTTTTCCAAACTTTTACAAACACTATATGAAAATATAAGGTGATATTAATAATAAATTTTCTATTTGGCAAATTTTAATTATTAGGAAAAGTATCATAAAAAAGCTTTCAAGATAGTACATTAATTTGATCTTTAACTTTTATTAGGAAAACACTCATAAAAAAACTTTCAAAAAATTTATGGAAAAATATTTCAATACAATTTGTTTTTGTCAATAGTTATAAATTAATTATAAAAGTTCCGAAATCTGAACCGGTGGAACAGAGTTTACATGAATAACAAATGGCAAGTCTGGTACTATGTGCTAATATATATGTTTTAAAATTTTAAAATACGAGAAATTAAAAAAAGCAAAAAAAAAAACAAATCTTGATCCTCACGAGATCTTCCAGATGTGTCGAGAAAGTAGACCAATTTTCCGGTGTAGTGATGAGGTCGGAGTTTGTTATCCAAGAAGTTTTCCTTCGGACACACAATCAACAAGCTGCAAGTGCACAACAATCAAGTGTAGTGCTTAAGGTATATCGATCCCACACAGAGAGAAGTTGTTTTGCAAATCAAGAGGAACAAGTAAGTGTATAACTCAATAATAAAAAGGTTGGTTTTGTTGTGTCACGCAACAAGTATGCAAAGAAATCGATGTAAAACAATTTAAGAAAGATGTTGGGTGTTCAAGGGTTCGACGGGGTTCTGTGATCAAATAATTCAAGATAAATTCACGTAATGCATGTCTACTCCTAAGTCTCGAACTATGAAATACGAAAGTTCGATTTAACCTATTACCATAGAGAAAATCGGCTAAAATCTATATGTCCTGCAACTCAACTTCCGCAGGCAACAACACATATGTCAAAGCATTAAAATCAGGTTCAATCCTAGTCCATAAAACTCCATAACTAAGTGGTGTGTGCTTGTTATGACGCGATACTCATCCAATCTAGGTTCAAACAAACTAAGCAAGCTGATAGCATTACCTAGATGCCTAATATCAATAGCTAGTTCATGACGCTAACTATATGCATTAAGAAAGAGATCAGACCGAAAGAACAGTATAGGGTTTTGGTGAGGAAGCAGAGATGAGTCACACGAAACCCCTAAGGTTTAGATGAGTATTTATAGGTCTTGGGGCCCAAGAAGTCGGTTTTAGGGTTCTGGAGGCTAAAATCATCATTTCGGTAAGTGTGGAGGCAGAGGGGCCGGGCCTCGGTCATGGGTGCTTGTGATCAAGGTGATCAAGAGGCCAAGCCTCGGTCACTAGTGCTTGTGACCGAGGTGATGGAGCTTTTGGCTTCAGTCGACATGTCTTCACTCCTCGGGATGCATGTTCCAAACGGCTGAATGGATTGTTTTGATTCTTATCCCCAGGTGAATCTTGACTCTTCCAGATTTCCAATGATATGGAGAACTCCAAATTTGGTCCATGGGAAGGTTTCCAAGTGTTGCCAAATTTTTGGTGCTCTGAAACTGTCTTAAAACGGGTTTTGCTCCTCTTTTGGTCAATTTTCCCATAAAACATGTAAAACCTCTTTGACACTAACAATACTCGATAATAACTTATTTAGCCTTGAAATCACATCAATTTCTCATAAAATAATATGAAAACCACAGTAAAAAAGGATCAAAATACGATGTTATCACGTAGATACTATCTTCACCAACTCAAAGGAATCTGTTAAAAATATTACCCATATTTTGTTTGTTTAGCCATCATACTTGTTGTCACCTTCTAAATTTGCGTGCAACGGTAACCACTTACGTTTTTGAATTTGAAGTAAAATGTTAATTATTAAATATGTTCAAGTTATATATTTTCTTATACTATAATATATATATATATATATTAGTTATTAATTATATCATGCAGCTAAAACATTTCTAAATTTATTTACTACACCGCTCATGCAGCCAAAAGCTTTCAGAGTTTTCGCCAAATTTTCGGCAGTTTGGTTAAGTTTCAGAAGAAAGTTTTAGAGTCTAAATGAAAAAAAATGAAAAAAAAAGAAATTGAACCAACTAAAAATATAAAAAAGAGGTTATTCAACTATCCCTCAGTTACAACATGTACATCATCATACCATCACGACATGACTTTTTCTTTTTCTTTTTGTAAAACAATGAAGTATTAGAAAATGACTAGAAAGATTTAGTCATGAAAAAAAGAGTCTGAAAAGTCAGATGATTTAATCTTTTAACTTTTTTTATTTGTATATTAGAAAAAGACTGAAATGTAAAATAGGATCGGAGAAACCAGAGCCTTGATTTAAAGTCACCAGCTAGAGTTATGTTCTCATTTCTCAGCTTCGATGATCAATCACAGAGCAGAACATTAACTCTGATGCGCAGATGATATCAACCAAGACGAATCTACTCACTAAGACGATGTAATATGGTAGTACTAAGAGCATACAGTAAATCTATATAAATTAATAAACATTATGAAATACTCCCTCATTAATACATAAGACAAAAAAAATCATTGGTCATCATGACATTAAAATAATAGGAGTAAAAACATAACACTTAAAATGAAACAAATTTAAACTCTAAAAATACAAATAAATTAAAACAAAGGGAGTAATAAAATTCATTCTCCAAATCCAAATTAGATTACTGTTAAAATCATCAAAATTTAATAAAATAATAAAATAAGATATGGTTTTTGAAATCTCTATGTAAATTACAGTCTCATTAATATTATAAATTAATAACTATATATGTATAGAAGATAATGTACTGATATATGGTTTTAGATTTTTTTAAAAATGTAAATATAATTGGAATGGTCTTTAATTTTACCTATCAAACAATTTTTGTGTTGTGATTCAAATTATGGAATTGTAATACCATCTATAAATTTGCCATCAAAGTAGCAAAAATATTTTGTAAGTTTTCATTTTCTAAATATGCATCATTTTTATGTTTATAGTCTTATAGTTTGTTAAAACAGGATATTAAGGTCACTGATCACAAATTTAAATTTATGTATACATTTTCATCAGTGAATAACTCATTAGTAGTTTTTGTTATTTATCCTAAAAGAAAAGAATTCTTATAAAACATTAAATGTTCAAGTTGAATCCACAAATTTATACTATCCATAACATTAATTTTATTTAGATCAAATTATCCCAACTCATATTTTATAATATTTTAAGGTGAAATCATAAATGATCAAACAATTGACACTAATCTCTGAATAAATTAATTAATATTTATTAATTTATAATAAATTAATATTATTATAAATTATTAAAATATCAAAGTTCTCACATTATTAATTATAGAGGCTTTACTATATTTATTGGTGGATTCTTATTTGAATATCTACAAAAAATAATATTAAATTAAATGAGCTTTTTAAATAGTAGAAAATTCTTACACAATGTGTTGTCTACCCATACAAAAGGTTCTATAATTCTTTTTAGATATTGAACTGAACATTCACCAATAAAGATGCTCCAAGTGTTATTATGACATTGAAATATGTATTAGCAAATGATTTTTTTCAGATGGCATACTTTAGACTTATTATTGGGGAAAAAAAAGTCTACTTATTACCCACCAGGCTTATTTTTTTGGGGCAGACTTAAATTTTATGCTGTTTTTTTTTTGGGTGCAAATGTTAAGAATATATTGACATATTTGCTATCGAGAAAATGTAAATGACTTATTTTGCCAACTGCAAATACAAGAGAAAGTATAACCAACACTAAAAATATATTTAAAAGACTATACATGTGTAGTATGAAAGAAAGAAAAAAAAAAAAAAAAAAAAAAAAAGAGAAGCAAAAAAAAAACAAAACGTCGATACGGCTGAACTTATTTTATCAGAAAGTTAAGTATTGCTACAAAAAGACTTTAAGTAAAGTCCAATAAACCAATCAGCTCATATCATGATCAGGAGTTTCTTATTATCATTTTTTTTAAATGGTGTATTAGAAAAAGACTAAAATGTCATATTCGAAAACCCAAAGCCTTGCTATAAAAAGCCACCTTTTAGGCTTCAGTTTTCATATCTCAGCTTCAACGATCATCCCCAGAGCAGAAATATTACTTTCTTGTACTCTAATACTCAGATGACGACCGGAGTAAGCAGTACAATCACACCAATGTCCCTCTCCGACCAAGATGGAGATATGCTCGATAATGAAAACCAGCCGATCATAATTAGACCTCCAGTTATCACTTCTTTTCCTTCTCCTAGGCTCATGGACTTACCTATGGTACTCCTTAAAAATAATTGTGTTACATACTTTTTCTTGTTGTTTTTGTTGTGGAATTTTTTTTAATTTTGGAGCTTTCTTGTTTCAGTTTCATGGTGGGCACAAGGAGAGCTTGTATTGGGGAACTTATCGTCCTCAAGCTTATTTTGGAGTTCGCGCTAGGAATAATTCAAAAACCGCCTTAATTTATTCCTTGACATTGTCTTTAGTACATAGTCACTTCAGTAGTTTTTGTTTGTCTACGTTAGTGTGAGATTCACATATCATGTAAAACTGTGTTCCTTTATTTTACAAATTACAAGTTGCTAAGATGTTGATGACAATTAATACAGAGATCCTCACCCTCTCGTGGCTGGGTTGATGTGGCTCGTTACCAGAGAAGAGAAGCCTGTGATGAGGCATTTCTGTGAAGACAAGGATGGTCTAAGGTCATTTGGCTGGAAAGAACATAATGGAATAGATTTTGGTCGGCAAGAACTGCTTGAAGCCGATCTGAAATTAGAGACAAGTTTTGTCAAGTCTAAGGAGGGCAGCCTTGGTTATGGAGGGGATTGGGCGGTTCGAATTAACGTGGAAAATAAAGTTTGGTACGTTACTACTATTATTGTTAGGTTAACTATGTATGCTTTACCTTTCATATACTTGTTTGCTTAAATACCCATAATTAATTTACATTTTTCTTTGGTTGAAAACTTAGACTGGATGACCAAGAGAAGACAGGCGCGCATCTATTCTTCTATATAGCTGATGAAGGTGGCCGTGTTCGTAATTTAGGGCTTAAAGAGAGTTCTACTCTAGCTTCCCGTTCACGTCCAGATGTAGGAAACTGGCAGTTGCACTTAATGCCAGAAGTAACGTTTGATTTGATCATATAGGATTTTAGTTATTATGGTGTGTGTGAACTTGTGACATTCTAACTAATTAACTGGAAATGATTATATTGTATTAAGTTTTAGAGGTTTTCAATTCAAAACCAATTGACAATGAATGGATTGATTCATATTTTTATTATACTAATGTTTGTCTTATCCGATGTGAGCGGTGAGCCTAACATATTGGCATGTAAGTCTCTTATATACATTATTGCTGGTTATTTCTTATTTCCTATGTGGGATTACTAACATAATGTTCTAACCGTTTTACCTCCTCTTAATTTATTTGCAGACTCAAACACATTATTGCGGTTTCAAGACGCCCAACACTGTCACTCTGTCTGATCTTGTTCAGAACAATCTTGATGTTAGTTACATCTCAAGTTATTACAAAAAATATTATTAAAAAAAAACAATAAAACCACATTGCTTACATGCCTCTCGGCTTGTGTATTTTCAAAATTCTAACGTTTTTTTTAGGGACGACTTGAGCTCTCTGATACAGCGGAGGAAGAATCTAATGTTTATGTTTTCCAGGTAAATCAAACAGTATTTATTAATATATATATATATATATATCCCATTTTCTTTAACCAGGGGACGATCCGGGTTTTTACTACCCTACTAAATCTGCATGGTGAGTTTAGTCATTGAATGTTTTACTGTGTCTAAAGCAATAATACACTATCTCGACTGTCCAAATGAGAGTGTTTCTATAATTTCATGCTTGATTATACATGTTTTAGTTAAAAATAAAACCAGCATTCCAAATTTACTCGTATGGATTATTTGATTTAACAGTTTAATATCATGCAGATTTCCACTAAGACCCGGTACTCTACTATAGATATTGCCTTCATCTCTCGGATGAAAGAAGAAACTGAGAAGATGGAGGAGCGTGTAGATGCTCTTACAGGTTTATAGTCTCCTGTTATTTTTAAGCATTGACCATTGATGATGATCTATAACATTTTCCTTACACAATAAATTTTTGCATAATCATTTTCAAGCCAAAATATGAATACTTGGGATATCAAATTTTGATTGAGCTAGTAATGATTTTAATTATTGTGTGCACTTGTATGCCAATGAGCTAAGTTTTCATTTACATTATTTCGTGTAGGTTCGCCACTCTCTAGTCTACTTGATAAGAAACAAGTAGCATTTGATGAAAAGTTCAAGGAATGCTTCAATCTTTCTGAAGAGGTGTGTGATTTCTACACTAAAATAGTCAATTATTCCATGTGTTTACTTTAAATATATGAATGTATCTCTGATCATGTGATCCCAGGTTGATTCTGCAACTTTGATGGTTGGTAAAGCTGCAATTGGGAACATGCTTGGAGGCATTGGTTACTTCTATGGTCAATCAAAAATATATTGCCCTATAATGAAGCGTCGTTACTTGCACTATTGGTCAGCTGGGCTGGACACAGCTGTTTCATGTCGGCCCAAATTTCCATGGGGATTTTTGTGGAATGAAGGTTTCCATCAAATGTTGATCTGGTTCGTTGTTAATGATCAATCGATCATTAGATAGGCTAAATTTTTTTTTGATATATATTTTTAAATTCATCTTTGGAATGATTATGTGTACGTGTGACTTAGGCGTTGGGATTTCCGTATTACCTTGGAAATTTTGGGACACTGGTTAGACCTAATGAATATGGAAGGATGGATTCCGCGTGAGCAAGTGTTGGGAGCTGATGCTATGACGTTGTTATATATATACTCTTATCATTCATCATTAATCTCTTCTATTCATGTATTTGATTTCGATTGATATGTCTGAGTATATTCATTGTTATAACATCTATAAATTAATACTCGATAAATTAATAAATATTATAAAATAATAAAATTGGTTGGTTCCAAGTCGGACCGGTGTAAAAATGAATAAAATTCGATAAGATAATAAGATAATAATTTTTTTATAATCTCTATGTAAATATATGATTCCATTAATAAAATAAATTAATAACCATGTAAATTTTCATATATATATATATAATATACTATATATATAGATAATATACTTTTAGTAATTTTCAATGAATTTCTGTTGGAACTCATCACTAATTTTTTTTATATAAAAAAATATTCAGTTGTATTTTAAAATATTTTATTGTTATAACGTATATAAATTTGTCATAAAAATAAGCAAAAATTTATATAAGTTTTTAAATTCTAAATATTCATAATTTTTATTTTAGTAGTCGTATATGCTATTTAAATACAATAATTGAGGTCACTAATCATAAATTAAAATTTATGTTAATCATTTATATAAGTGAATTCATCTATATCGTTGTTATTTATTATCAAAATAATTTTATTTTTCTTTTAAATTTTAAATTTTCAAGTCCAAAACTATTAAAAATTATAACATCCAAAATATTAATTTTATTTAGATCAAATTTTTTTAATTTATATATTTTTATTTTTTTAACAAAACTTTCTATAAATTAATAAATATTAATTTATATTATAAAATAATATTTATTAATTTATACATAAATTAATATCACTATAAATTAATAAAATATCATGGTCCCAATATTATTAATTTATAAATGTTTTACTGTATTAGTAAATCTAAGACTTTCTAATTTCAGAAAGATTCGGCCGGAGTACAATATTCAGTACCCGAATATTGCCAAACCACCTACACTACTTTTGGTGTTATGCGGTATGAAGTTTTCACCAAATTTTATAGTGCTTCGCCTTGCTAAGAGAAAATGGAAACCATATTTCAAAATCGAATCTACTCCATGTTGGTATTCCTTCTTTTCTTTTGTTTCGCAGATCTGATAAATGGGATACAAACAAAGAAATTTAACAAGGAAGAAGGCGAAGAAATCGTGTCATTTCTAGAGCGGGCTTATATACGGTTAGAAGCATGCATGGTTCAAATGGTTGTACATTTTTCAGAAAGGTAACAACAAGGGATGATTTTAAGTCTTTAAATGCTTTGTGTTACGTGTGTTCTAGCATTTATATTAGCCACACTAAGATCTGTTGTGACTTCAACTGTTTAATATAATATGGTATTTCTTATGGCCAGGGAAAAAGGAGGGAAGTTTCTTTTGGCGTGGCAGAGACCCTACAATAGATCAAGAACTAAACCCTCGTGTACTATTTCTTGGTTTTTATTGAAAAATGTTTTTAAATTTCATGGACTTCCAACTCAAAACATTTTTAAAATGAATGAATTGGTCGATGTCCCTTATATTTTTGGTGTTCACCCTGATGCCTTAGCTTTCACAAATTCTTGTAGACTCCTGCCTCGGGCCTGGTTGATTATCCTCGGGCTTCCCACCCAAGTGACGATGAGATGCATGTTGACCTCAGATGTTGGATTTATCTTGCAGCAGATTCCATGAAGCTCATCACAGAGTTTCTAAACAAAAAAACAATGGTGAGGAAAATAGACTACACATTCTCTAATCTTTTCATCATTACATGCATGTTTTTTAACACCTTAAAACAATTGAATCCTGCAGGAGGAGGATTACAGTGACATTGCTGATAAGCTTTCCAATTTCGATGATCTAAATAAGGTTTTTATTTTCTTATACTATTGCCTACAAACTACAAATAAAAGTAGCACTTGTCTTTATCTTCTAACCACCTTGTATCTTTCACCTCTAATTCTTTTTACAGATGCACTATGACAATGATCTTGAGACTTACCTCGACTTTGGTAATCATACAGAAAAAGTAAGGAAATCTGAATTAATTTACCCCATAGAGAAGCCTAATTATCAACTTCCATGATTGATTTTTTTTAATATTTGATTCACCAGGTTCGGTTAGTCTGTGATTATTGGGAGATTGTAAGGGTGGCAGATGAGGAACCAGAGCTAAGAAAGGTTCCTCATGTTGCTTATGTCAGCTTCTTTCCCTTCATGTCCAAAATTATTCCACCTGTGAGTTATATATTGTGCATTAGTTAAATACCTATCTACTCCATCTCCAATGGTCTTTTTCGACTAAAAATCTAAAATCTAACTTTCTTTTGGCTTGATGAAGGAATCCCAAATCCTCAAGCAACAACTCGATCTCATTTCAGATGAGAACATCGTATGGAGCGACTATGGACTACTTTCACTTGCCAAAACCAGGTGAGTCTTCAGTGATATCATAATTAAGCTCTCTCATTACTCTCAAGCCTCTTTGGTTTAGTGAATTGGAATAAGAAAAGCAGTTGCATAGCTATATATATTAATTAATTCTTATCATCTTCAATACAGCTCTTTGTACATGAAATGGAACTCACTTCACCAACCACCATATTGGAGAGGTCCAATATGGATGAACATGAACTACTTGATTCTTTCTTCCCTGAACCATTACTCTAAAGGTACATTTCCATTGTCAAAAAATGACTCCTTATATTCTAATTTTACATCCTACGGGTTCCTGTTTGACAATAAAATCGTCAAAAGGCCCACTACAAGAAGTGGCCTTTTTTTTTTAATTCCCACTCTTCACATGCAAAACCTTTAATATATAACCATATCAAAAATTATGTAGTGAATGGACCGTACAGCAACAAGGCAAGAGATATTTACGAGAAACTAAGGAGCAATCTGATAAGGTATATATAAGCATACTTGTCAAAGTTATTTTTACATACAAAAGTTAATTAAAGATGTTTGAATATGTCTAAAAATCTGTGGCATTGCCTACTTGTGGTGTAATGCAGTAATGTGGTTAGAAACTATGCCGAGACTGGATACATATGGGAACACTATAATCAAACTGAAGGAACTGGAGAAGGTGGACGTGACTTTACCGGATGGTCTTCACTTATCCTCCTAATCATGTCTGAAGAATACCCTCGTCTTTAGAGATGACTTGAATCTTGGCTTTCGTACCCGGGCTCGTGTTTAAAATAAGGCATATGCCACTCTTTTATTTCTACTAGAACTTCCATAACCTGAACTAAGAAATTCTATTGTATTTTAATATTCTCTACTTTATTTTTCCAGTGTGTTTTGCTTTTATAAATAAGATTGAGAGCTTGTTTGTGAGACTCATCCTAAAACGAGTGAGTTTAAGGATGAGGACTTAGTTCTCTTGGGTGTGTTCTGTTTCTGTTCTTGTTATTTTGATTCAGTTTTTAATAAAGAGAGTCTTGGGGTTTTAATTCTTGTGTTTTTCGTTCTATATTTTATCAATTGGTCTAACTTTCCAATGAACAATCTAAGGAATGTTTACAACGAGAAGTGATCACATCTTGACGTGATAAAGATTAAGATACAAAAATTCTTAGAAAACAAACATGGATTGTAATATCCATCATTTTTCTAACATCCTTTATTGGTTCTTGGATGTCCAAAGTTTCAACTCCTTTTTATTTAATACTTTCCAAGTTCATTGTTGATGAAAAATATTTGAGTATCAAGATCATTTGGATAAACACACTTGAAAGTAGCACTAATAACATCAGGTTCGAATTGGATAGTCGAGTCCTTCTCCAAAAAATAAGGATTCAAAAGATATATCTTCCAAACCTTTATTTTTCTAATTAACGATATTAAATAATTTATTAATTATTCTTTTCAATATTGTTTAAGGCTCTGCATATCTCTTTCTTTGCTTCTTCTAACCAATTTTCCTTGCAGAAAAACACTTTTTGTGTTTAAGATCTCCATCAACTAATCAATGTATTAAGTGGTCATGTCAATTCTAGCATTAAAAACACTATAATATGAAGGAAAACCCTAGACTTGGGCAACTACTAGAGATTCTTATTCGACCTGGAAAAAAAAGAAAACAAAAGGGGTGAGTAATGAATTACTCAATGGAGAGATCCTCTCTACCTACCGTAACATAATAACACAATCTAAACATATTCAACAATGATCACTAATCATAGAACCAATCACCACAATCTCAGACATACATCCTAAAGCATGTACTTTCATGCAACACTTAACTTATCATTTTATGATCTTAGTATTTTATTGAACATATATTTATATAACTTATAACATCTCTGCGAAGTCTGACCTTTGTACCCAGTCACTTCCGTATGGAGTACTGGCTTTTGCACCCAATCCCTCCAAACACATCATAACGCGTAGCACTATCCTTTGTACCTAGTCACTTCCGTCTCAACGCAAAGTATTGGCTTTTGAACCCAAGCACATCACATCAATTCATACAAAGATTAAAAAAAAGTAGGGTAAAGCTAAGTTTTCGTGGGAGCTTTCCTGGCACAAGGATGGGAATGAAATGGCAGCATTAGCAGAGCATTTTGTACTTTTTTTTGTCTTCATTGCTTGCTAAGTTTTTAGGATTTTAGTGCGCATAGAAACTGTTGATATTCTTTGAGTTTGGGCTTAAGTTCTTTTTTCTGATAAAAAAAAAAAAAAAACTTAGTTCATAAACTCAAATAATATGAGAAGTGCCTTAGTCAAGTGGTTAAGTGTTCACCTATGCGGTCTTTCTATTGGTGTTTGACTCTAGTAGATCACGTTTCTCCGCAAAATAATGATTTGACTATGAATCAGGCATTGTCAATCCAATTGATATATAAAAAATAATCTCAAAGAATATCATCAGTTTCAAAGAATATTAAGCTTGCGGGATCTTATCTGATTAGAGTTGAATTTAGAGTTCTGTTAATAACTTTGTTCTCCTTTAGCCCTATTGTATTGTAAAACAACCTGTTTTTCTACCTCCAATACTAAAATGTGTTTCATTTGCTGGTGATTCCGTGAACATAGTCAACACTCCATTGATGAATCACATCACATAAATATGTGTGAATCTATTTAATTAGTTTTTCTCACATCATGGATACACCTCGCTTATTTTGCTCAGAATCGACACCATCCAATAGTCCTTTCTCGTTTTGTTATTGTGTTGCTATTTATTACCAAAATTGACAATTAATTTAATAAAAACTGAAATTTGCAAGTACGCAAGTTTTGTCTAGAAGTTCACACTAATGCTCGAACACGTAAGTCAAACTTCTTGTTTTTCGTCTATGTTTAAATTAAACAACAACATTAATTAGACATTATAAAAATATAAAATACACCTAACTCTATTTAGTGAACATGCGTGTGAGTATTGTATAAAATAAACACCAAACAAGGACAAGACTTTTAAAGTTCATCTCCTCTCTTAATCTCTCTCTCTCACGCTCTCTTTCTCTCAAAGAAAAAAATCAGAAAACAATTCTCTACAAGATGATGAAGACGAAGAGGAGACATGAAAGAACACTTACATGTACGTGCAAAATCGCATATATACACACACAGTCCACTATGTATATATATAATGAATGCAAAGAGATGTATTAGAGGCTACTTCGGTGTGTCGCCGGAAAAATAAAAGTCATCATGAGTCGTCGGCGTACATGGGAAAAGCCAGGCATTTTTTATTTAATTTTTCTCTCTTTTCTGTAATAATTATGTAATGTTTTGATGGGATAAAGTCTTATTTTCATCGAGATTATATTTGAAACAAAACCGTAATAAAAAATGGAACGAGCTGTTTTTTCTTCTTCTTCCTACTATTTTATTTTAAGTAATTTAATTTTATTTATACATATACAATCTGTTTTTTTGTAATGTGAATAAGAAGATTATATATTACTATATTTATGAACAAATTCTATATTTGTATCTAATCTGTAGTCGTTGTTTCTTATGTGATTGGTTGGTTCAACGTCAAATCAATTGACAAAATTATAACATGCCATCCTAATTCATTTAAAACTATAAAATTTATTATGTCGTAGCAGTTACGTAGCTTTCCTTGTTTCTAGCATTCACGCTACATATATATATCAATAATAAATGC
This sequence comes from Cardamine occulta, assembly GCA_028015245.1. NCBI lineage: Eukaryota > Viridiplantae > Streptophyta > Magnoliopsida > Brassicales > Brassicaceae > Cardamine > Cardamine occulta. The sequence goes on along the minus strand of CM051370.1, from coordinate 12,245,721 downwards.
ATAATATCTATATTGTTCCTTTGTGACAATTATTCAGGTGCTGAAACGTAAAATAACAAATATGTAGGAAAATAGAAGATATGCTATCAAGTAGAAATTTCAATAGAAAATGACACTTGAAGTCTTAAACGAAAAGAAAGAACCAAAAACTTGAACCGGGAGTCAAATAGTTTAGATTGAAAACATTTAGCCACTATTTTCTGAGAATCATAAGGTTTATGTAAAATAAAAATTATATCGTTTGGCCTAATTAATGTACATCTAACAAATTATATCATTTAGCTACAATAAATGTCAATTGAAAACTAGACAAAGAACTATCATAGATTCCAAAAAGAAAACTTATGATACTTTTGGTTGATATTTTGTATATAAGTTGGGATACACAATTTAGTTTTCATGTAAAAATTATTGTATGAGTTTTTCCACTACTTATACCCCACTATGAAAGATTTAATAAGATTTAAGGTTTACTTTTCGAGCACATGAGGAGATTATTTCCCTAGTTCGAAGTGACTATGGGTCAAAGATCATGAATATTTTAGTTGATAAAAGAATTGAGGATATATGTACAACAAGTGCTTGACAAGAAAATATACAACGAGTAGTTATCTAAATCCCTCAACTGCAATATTCTAACAATTCTCCATTAGAAATGAAACAATATATATATATATATATCAGATATTTAAAAACTTGGATTGATAAATTATTGGGAGAAGGAAATAATAGAAGGAACGGTAAGGAACTGCCGGCTATTGTCAAAACAGGATGGCATGCATTTCGCCCGAGGGGCTGTTCCTTGTTGACTTCACTCTCGTTTTTTTCCATTTTCTATTAAATGCTTTCTATATTTGTTTTCTTATATTTTCAGGCCAATAAATTTCCCCTATCTACTTAAAAATGTATAACTAAGACCAATTAAGTTTTATTTATTCCATACCCATATATCAAATCATAAATTCATAACAACTTAACAAGTAGGTCATAGAAGACAAAAATAGTTAAGACCGAAAAAGATAAGAATATTTAATTTCTACCACATTTGTTGTAAAAACCTTGCGATCATGATGATTCAACTACATCGTAACTACTTCCACTTACTGATTTCATTGCAACTCATTTAGATGTGTTTATATGCTCTATTGACATAGAGATTTGTTGTTAATTCGCAAAGATGTGATCGAAACCTAAACAAAGTGAAAGAAAATAAAAATGAAAGTCTTTTTAGGGCATATATCTTTTGCCTCTAGAATTTCTTTATTAATCTGATGAATAATGTTACAAATCTTTAGAGTCCTAATTTATATAAGCATCAATCCCGATACAATCCTAATAGAAAAATGAAATTTTTTTAAACATGTTGTCAAGTTGAATTTTGTTATCTATAAACTTATCAAGCTTCTACAATAATATTTATCAATATGAGTCCTTTGTATGTTTTATTGGATTTGATTGGAATTTATTGGTGAGAGTAAGAGATGAGAAAAGATTTATCATCTGCACATCACAATTTTTTGTTATCAAATGTTGTGATTTTTCTCTTTTGCTGAAAATTTTCTGACTAGATTATGGTATATGAGAGGAAAGACTTACATAAAATATATCTATTAATTTAAGTCCCGTCCGATGAATGAGTTTTTTTAAAAAAAAATTGTTTTTATGATATATCTGAAAATTATTTTAGAAAATAAGTAGAAAATATGTTTTGTTAGAAAAGTGAGTGATTTAATAAGTTTTTCTTTTAACAATAATAAAATAATTTAAATTTCTGTATTACAATATCATTATTAACATATTAAAAATCTAAATTACGTACAATATCTTTTGGTTTCATCTCGCTGTTTGTTCAAATGAGTGCAACCAAGTTTTATATAATATATATATATATATATATATATATATAGTCAGAAAGTTTTCTCTTAAAAGAGGACTTGCAAAAATTTTACAGTCTTGAAAGTCTCACGCCAATCGACCCCTTAAATACATATTTCAACAAGTGGAATCTTATGGCTATCCTCGTCAAAGTATATGTAAATGAGGGGCATTCATTTATTCTTCATATCAAAAGAAAAGAAGAATGCAATAATGGAAGTGATTGTAGAGAAAATCTTCTTGAGACATCTTGTGAAATCACTAATCAGACTCAAGACTCTCTCAAAACAATGGAGATTAACGATCGAGTCTCACTCTCATAGTTTGGCAAAAATACATTTAAAGATCTCTGAACGATTTAACATGGACCACCTAAAACTCATCGGTGTCTCCAAAGGATATTCAAAAACAAAAATCGGCCTCGTTTAGGTAAATTTTCTTTAGGAAAGTTTTCTTAGAGCATCATTAATTAGAGTCTCTCATGATTTAAAAAAAAAAAAAAAAGAGAATGAGATGGGGTTTTCAAATGAGAATATTTGAGAGACTTATGAGGGGCTTCTAAATCTTGTCTCTTACTTATTGGTTCAATTGTTTTAATATCTTAAAATTTAATTATATAATCAATTTATATTAAACTATTAATATTTGTTTTGTTTAAGAGACTCAATCACCAATGTGGATGCTCTTAGAATAAGTTCCTCTTCTATGGCTTACTCTTCCCATTGTCCCTGAAGAATTCCATATTTACGTTTAAGAAAGATGCGACGGCCTTTTGTGCATATATTATATTCCCCAAAATCAAATATGTATATTGTTAATCCAGCAACACGATGGCTTGGACAACTTCCTCCGGCTAGGATTCAGATTTTGATGAACAAGTTGATACCCAATCTTCTAGATTACCCCGGTAGAAGCCCTTCCATGACATCAGTTCCTTATCTAGCATTTGTGAATGCGACTGATTACAAAATAGTGTGGTTTAATTCTGAACTATAATTCTCATGCCCTGAGTCCAAACAAGGGACTTACCAAGAGTGAAGATTTTGATTTTAAGGCAAACATTTGGAGATACTTAACTTGCACTCAAAGATATCTAATATATTTTTAGATAAAATGTGAATATATTACCAAATGGAACTGTTTGATTTACAAGAGGCTTGCGCTGAGTAAAGTTATCTAATATTTGATAAACAAAGTCCAGCATCTCTAAACGGGTCGATTTTATTGGTTCACGGAACCATATGATGGCGAAATCAAATTACTAACATTCAATTCCTTCCTAAGATTAATCCTTTTGTTGCTACTTCAAATCCATACAACATTTACATATGCATTCTGGATAATCGTTTGTGCATGATGAGAAATGAAAACAATACAAAACTCAAAGAAATTTGGCGATTAAAATCTTTAGAGACATGATTGTTTAATTGGACATCGGTGGCTATATGCATGAACAAAAAAGTGTTTGGATATTTTTCATTATTCCACATGTGTTTGTATTCAACTAGAATGAGGTTACAATACTTTTAGACATTTTAACAAGAAGTAGATATTTTATATCAAACTATCAGACCAAACTCATGCATTTACAGAGAACATGAAATCAAAATTGCTCTCTTCTTCCAAATAACTCATCAGTAGAATTATTGAGAACAATGGCATTTTGATAAAAGTTTGAAATTATGTACCCAAACACATGTTTTCAAAGCTAAAATAAAACATTTACCATCTGAATCCGAAATACATGGTTAAAATTGTTAAAACTAAGTAAGAACGTTGCATTGCTGACTAAAAAAAGGCTTAGATCTAGCTCTATTCCAGACAGATGCTTTGTTCTGGTTCCCTGTCAAATCAAACCAGCATAACCTGTTGTGTTTTAAGCACTGCTTAAATTTTTTTTTTAAGGCAACACATCTTAGCCTTCTTTGCATTGTGTGAAGAATACTCTACATCATAAATGGGAAGAGACCTTGAGTAATATATAAAGAATGAGTTAATCCACTCATTTCTAATTAGTTTTTAGTTGGAAGTCTATGAAATTTAACATGCCATCAGAACTCAAACACACGTTGACCGACCAGATCACCCCACTAATTGATGACCCAAATGAATGCTCGATTTCATTGAGATAGTTATAATAGCATTATCTTGAGGGGTTTTGGTGGTTTATGTCGAGATTAATATTAATGGCTATAAAAACTATTATTTCGAAGGGGTGTGTAAAAAATATCCCACATTAGAAGATAGAAAGGGACCTTGGCTAATATGTGAGGGACATGAAACAATGCTTTCATTGCCAATCCGTTTTGAGTTGTAAGTCAATGAAACTTAACACTTAACGTATTACTGATTAGAAAAAACAAAACCTGTTATTACTGCTATATTAATCATTCTCTCAAAATAACTATTTTCAGCACAACATCTAATTACTATAATATTACCTCAGGATGGGGAATTCAAAACAAAAGCTTTGAAACAACTAAACACGCTTAATGGCTCATACATGGATCGAAAAACTTTAAATCAAACTGATTGATCATGCTTGTTACAATTGAGATATAATTGTTCAGCAGCATGCAAAAGTTGGTTTTCAGAATATAAAGGTCTTCTTAGCTCGATTTTTTTAGGTGGTATCACACTTTTTGGTCAATTAAACTTGTGCATTCTATGAAACGCTATTGTTTAGCAGATGAAACAATTTTTTTTTTTTGATAAAGCAGATGAAACTATTGCTATGTTCAAATAGAAGCTCTAGTTAGTGTGGTCTCGATTTGGAGTCAAAGCAAGAGATGAATGACTACGAAAAAATCTATAGCATGAATGATCAAACGAGTATGGACGCTCGGAAAATGAAGTTTAAAAAAAAACAATGATATTGGGTAAACTACAGGCAATAATTTTAGACACAAAAATTATTACATTGCTTACTGTATATATATATATTTGTTTTGATAAAGGGTATAAGCCTACTGTGTTTATATTATCATTTTACCGATCCTTGCAAATAGATATTGGAAAAAAAAGCTATTGAAATTTTAATTTTCAAAATGTCACTGTTATAATGTTTCAACTTTCAACTAATTGGTGCGATGTAAAATTAAAGCACCGATTTTGTCAGATTACATATGCATACGATACATGGCAGTATTTTTATGATAGTAGGGCTACCAAGATTGCATTTTTCTTCTCTGACGTTCACATAGAACTACTACAATAAATGCGGTTCAAAATTAGATTTTGTACCCTCTTTTTGGTGAAATTAAAGTTTGTAACGTTGGGACAGATTGACTTTTTGGGTTTGATCGAAGAAGTTAATCCGAATAAATTATTATTAGTTTCTTAGATTTTTTATTTTATTTTTTTGGTTAAAAGTTTACATGGTTGTATGTATATACTTGTTACAAATATTGTTGACAGTTCAGTTCCGATTTTTTGCTGATGGGAATCAGGGAATGGGCAATGTAATTCAATCATATTGAATCGATAAATTTTACTTGTTCTCAGTTCATTCTCAAAAAAAAAACAAAAAATAGTCAAACCAAATGTTTTTTTTCCCTATTATCCAAAAGATTCCATATTTGATGGTCGTACACTCCTTAGGCCAAGACTAGAGTTTAAAACTCCTCCCAAACAGCGCTTGAGTTAAGAAGAGCATGATTTGTCACTCTTTTAGAGGGGTCCATGTGATGCCACGAAACCAAACATGCACTACTCGCAAATATTTTTCAAATTAAAATCAGATATATATATATAGTCTTATAACATAAAATTGGAAACCTTGAATTTTTTTTTTTTAATTTTTATTTTAAAAAGAAGTTTGAATTGAAGTTTTGATATTTTATTTAAGAGAATTTGGCTCCCGTGAACAAAAGTGATCCCACAATTAAGTAAATAACATGAACAATTTTTTTTTAACAACGGTCTTTATCAAAATAAAATAAGCTATGTAGGCACACCATAATCTAGAAATGAAACATATATAGGTTTCGCTAACTAACACAAAAGCAAAGTCTACTTAAATACATACATAATTTATTATTAGATCAAAAATATGGGATGCAATCCCTATATATAAACACCCTCTACTAATAATAATATTTTTCTCATATCTAGTTTCCACACACATACATGTAAAATCATTTAGAGGAAGTGAGGGAATGTGCTATTCATGAGAGCATTGGCCATGATGTGATTAGTCTTCTGTGTTGGGTGAAATAAGTCCCAAAACACATACTTGTCTGCGTTGGTACATGTGAATGGATTATTCCTTTGGCAACCATATCCCATCTCGAACATCCCCGTTGCACAGCACGCCGCGGCAGCCACCTCGAACCCTTCATTGAACAAGTACATATAAGTATATATATTTATACAATTAGAGAAAATAATGAAGTTATTTATAATAGCATTGTTTATAATAATACCAAAAGATGAAGGGTTCTTGACAATTTCTCAGTAATTTTCATGAGAAAACAAGGTTGGAACCAGGAAGCTCTTTGCTCAGCCTCTCAATCATCTTTTCGAGCTTGCCATTGAACTGGACCGCTATGTCGTTGTAGCGTCCAACGCACTCACCTCCTGTGCCAAAGTTTGTGGATCTCTCTAAAGGCATGCATCCCATTGGAGGCAATCCGCCTAGTGATATCTTCCTAGCACCAAGTCCGTGCAACTTCTTCACAAAGTCTTTGGCGATTCCAGCTAGAAAATCTTGGTAAAGACTGACTGAGTACTGCGAAGCACGGCCGGGAAACGCGAAGTAATTCTCGAGGAAATCGTTGGTTCCGATGCTTATGAGGTAGAGGGAGTTTTGCTTATGGTCTCTGTGGCTCGTTCTTTTCCTTGGTATGATTTGAGTTTTGTTTGCCATTCTTTGTAGTATTCGAGTTGTTTCCACAGAGGTAGTACCGACTACAATCATCATCAATGGAATAAATTTAATAAATGTAGGAAAATATCCAAAATAACTTTTTTAATTAAATATTATCTCGATTATTGTCTAAAACTATTTATGCAACTAATTTTTTTTATCCGTATATATGTATTCTAATTTTTCTTTATATCAACAAAGACATTTTAGTAATAAAATACAAAGATCTGTTAGAATTTATAAAGTTTCTAATTTTATCTCTATTGTTATCTAAAACTATTTATCGAAACTAATATTTTTAAAAATAAAGGTTATAGTTATATCCGTATAAATTAAATTTAAAGTTTGCTTCATATAAAGAATAAAATTTTAGTAATCAAAATACATCTGCTAGATTTTATAAGAAAATTAATATGATATTAGTTGGGAACTTGATCATTTTCTCGTAAGTCATAAATGTTCTATAAAGACGTGTTTATTTATGTAACATAAACCAAATAGTACTATTATGCAATAAATACAAGTGAAAGAAAAGTACCATACCAAAACATCAGAAGTGGCATTGCCATAGCCAGTAGCAGCTGAAGCAAAAGTGACACCTGTTGCAAAATCTGAAATGTTGTAAGAAGGATCCAAGTAAGCCGGAATTATAGGTTTAAGCCCTAAGGCTTCGGACATAAAATCTGTCGCAATCTTTCCATTACATAACCGCCCGGTCGGCTTTCCGCCAACAAAGTCTCGACCATAAGGCTCAAAGTTGCTTCTAGCAATGGTTGGAATGTAGTTATTGTTCCCTGCATCAACGGAAGAGTCACCAAACACGATGATCGCCGGTATTTTACCGGCGAACGTGGTGGCTGACGACAAGAGAAATGTAAAGAAGCATACATAGAAACTTTTGAGGTGTCCCATATTGTTTATGTGGTTTTGATTGTGATAGTGTGATTCCATGAGCTGTAAATGAATATAGCTAGCCTCTCTTTTATAAGAAAAAACATGAGTGTTTGAAATGTGGTTTCATTGAATAAAGAGAGGTTCGTTGTGTGTCTCAATTAATGCTGAAAAATTCTGGTGAGACATTATTATTTTCAGCACGATTTGTTGTTTGGTCGTTTGCCGCTCCATCAATACTCCTCTTTTACGGTTGGATTAGGGATATGACCGAAATTGGGAATATTTGATGTATTACTTCTGCAGTTAGGTTTTAGTTTGATATGAAAGGAATGATCTGTCGAGTGTGGATGATATTTTTAGTTGATTAAGGGTTTATACATCTTGTCCCATCAAATCAACTTTGTTGAATCGTTGAAAGTACATACTTTCGAATTAATGTTTTCGGTTTCAGACGAAGTGGCAAGTTTGGTTTGGTTCAAAACAGGTTTATTAATTCTTAGCTCTTTACTAGTATTTCAGTATTTCTCAATGGTTCAATTTGAAGGCATATTATTAAATTCGTTTTTCTAGGTTTCAATCGTATTTTTTATTAAAATGTGTGGCTGACAAAAGAAAAAAAAACTCAAAATTTTTTTTTTTGGAATAAGGATTATTGAATCCGTGAAGCATCAATAGATTTGTTCTATTTTCATCAAAATGTTTATAGAATAAAAATAGGACAAAACAATGACATTTGTGCTTTTGAAAATTTTTATGAGTAAATATCGCATTATTTTATCATACTCCATTACATATTTAACGTTGTTAAATGCAAAGAATGTGATATATGTTCCTCTTTGTTTATTGTATATTTATTGGTCTTGAAGTGTATATTAAAACTAACTATATATATATAGTTAGTTTCCACTTTGTAATACTTGTTTTAAATAAACCGTGGACATTAATATCTTTTAAAAACTAAATAACGAAGGTCTAGTCGTTTACAATTTCAGTCCAACAAAGTTAAGAGTCTTAGGGCAAAACAAACTTTTTGACTCTTCTTTATACAAAAAATTTTTTGGCCTTTTTTCGTATTTATTTTGATAAAAATAAGTTAATTTTTTTATTTTAAATAAAAAAAATGAAAAAAAATTTTGAACATGTTATTTTTGGATCCCTTTCTAATTTTTTAAAAGTAAATATGAATATTTTTTCTTAAGAAAATTGTGAAAAAAACAAATGGACCCCTGGACCATTGCCCTTTTACCCACTCCTATTGGGCCGGGCCTGGTCGTTTGGTAGTTGCTGACAACAACAATTAAATGTTACTCAAATTTCAGTATAATCTGATAATTCGTCATGTAGGTCAAGACCATAGATTGAATTTTACAACTTTTGAAAATCGTTATGGTTCTTTCTTACCTATTGTAAACGTTTTAAATGACAATAATATCTGTTTTTTCTATGGACTTCATAAATTAGTTTCAGTATTGGTATAAGATTTATCCTGATTATTAAAGAAAAAAAAATAGATAGGTTAAGTTTTAGATTATTTTCTTTTTGGGGTAATTTTTTTTAGATTGATTCTAAAGAGTAAAAACCAAAAACAACGGCCATTTAAGATCTAAACAACTCATCATGCACTAGAATCTTACACCTACCTTACCTATATGACTCATTCTTCAGTCATCGATGGGCCTTGATGACATTCACATAAATTTTAAAGGAAATTGTAACAAAATAAGAATTGGGCTTAAGAGGCCCATAACAGTCCACGAGAAACATTGTTTCAGGCACAGCTCTCTCTCTGTACAAAAACAACGTCAGGGTTTTTGCTCCTCTCTGTCTTGTCGGAAAGATGTTTCGAATTTCAAAGATCAAACTCTGTTTCCCTCTCTCAACATTCACCAAAAGATACTCTTCATTTCAGGCTACTAAATCGATTCTCGACAAAGCAGCAATCGATGGTGAGCTGAGAGTTTTCATCGTCTCCGGCGAGTTTTCATCAATGTCCTCACTCAAAAAGCTCTCTCCTTTGCCACTCCGTTTCCATGGAATTGGAGGGTAAGCACTTAAATTATTGCCCAGATAGAAAGATTCTGTTTTTAAATTATGATTCTCAAATTGAATATTTCATGAATTTAGAACGTTTTGTTATCTTTGCTTCTAACAAAAAAATCGATCTTTATACGGTTAAGTTAGGTCCTTGATGTGTAAGCAAGGGTTGACTTCTTTGTTTCCAATGAAGGATTTAGCTGTAATGGGTGTGTGGGAGCTTTTGCCACATCTGTATAAGTTCCGTGTGAGTAATTTTTAACTCGAATGATTTGATATTAAAGCCTCTCTAGATCCTTTGATTGAATAACTCTAGTTTTTGAGATTTCAGGTGAAGTTGAATGAGACCATTGATGCTGCAACTAAGTTTAAGCCACATGTTGTTGTTACTGTTGATTCAAAAGGCTTCTCTTTTCGTCTACTAAAGGAGTTACGAGGTAAACAACACAAAACTTGTAAGAGAGACTCACAATGACTAGGAATAATTGAGCTTAAGCCTTTAGTGAATATTGTCTTTTTAGTAAGGCTTGCTAAACAATGTACCTTATTGCGCGATTTGTTGAATTGTACCGAGTTTTATGTATGGCAACTTCTTCTCGAGTAGAAACTTAATCTAAACCTTACTGTTAAGTTTAAGCCACATGTTGTTGTGATTCAAAGGGCTTCTCTTTTCATCTACTTAAGGAGTTACGAGGTTAAAAATACAAACTTGTGTGAGAGACTCACAATTACTAGGAATAATTGAGCTTTAGTGAATATGGTCTATTTCGTAATAGTGTATTAGAAAAGCGCGGTTTGTTGAATTGTACCGAACTTTATGTATGACAACTTCTTCTCCAATAGAAACTTATTGTAAACCTTACTATCTCTAGGATATGGCCTTATAAATGGGAACCTTATAGATGGCTTTACAGAGCCAAGAACTCCTGAATAAATTCTCAGTATATCATGTAGGACAATGGAGGAATGGTTTTTGGCTTTGCAGCTAGATATAATAAGCAGCGATTAGATCATTCTCCCGTGCATTTTCACTGTGGCACCATCGTTCTGGGCCTGGAAAGGAGGAGAATCAAGACTTGGAGGTCTATCTGAATTCATTGATCATCTTTTCTGCATTCTTCCAAACGAGGAACGGGTTTGTAGGGAAAATGGAGTAGAAGCAACTTTTGTTGGACATCCTGTTCTTGAGGATGCTTCTGAGTTCAACCTTGTATGTATTATCTTCTTATCTTCTTCTTGGATTACTTCAATTTCTATGATAGTTCAGATTCATTAATGCAATGGTGCTCTTTGTTGCTATAGGCGAAGATGTGCAAACCTCAGGAATTGAAGCTTGAAGGCTTGAGTTTTAGCAAATACTCACTACCTTCTGGTAATGCAAAGTTTATCCTAAATGATTCATCGTTTTTACAGATTTATATTTCTCATTTCTCTCTTGCTACATTGCAAAAATTTTCATGAAAGAAGACTCCACGATCATTTCGGTTCTACCTGGGAGCAGATTACAAGAAGTCGAAAGAATGTTACCAATATTTTCCAAAACAGTGAAGCTACTCAAAGATCCATTTCCAAAACTAGTAACACTTATCCACGTCGCATCCAATAGTCAAGTGGATCATTACATTGAAAAATCCCTCCATGAGTGGCCAGTTCCAGCAATACTAGTCCCTAGTGGATCCACTCAGCTTAAGTATGAAGCCTTTGGCATAAGTCTCTCAAAACCCTTTACTCTTTCTCTGTGTATGTCTCTTATGTTCTTGCTCCTCTCATTGTACGGTGTTTCCATTAATAACAGGCGAGTCAGGCTGCGTTATGCACCTCAGGAACTGTAGCTGTCGAGTTACAGCTTGCTGGTTTACCTTCTCTTGTCGCTTACCGAGCACATTTTCTTACAGAGCTATTAATCCGTTACAAAGCCAAGATACCTTATATTTCTCTTCCAAACATTCTCCTAGACTCTCCAATCATTCCCGAAGCTTTGTTTCAAGCTTGCAACCCTTCAAATCTCGCCTCAATACTAAAGTATTTCTTTTAACCGTATATTATGTTATCTCGAGAAATGATCATGATTATAATGTGAGGATGTTGTTGTGTGACATTGTAGGAAACTGCTCTTCGATGAAAAGATGAGAGAAACACAAGTTGTTGCTGCTGAAAAGTTGATGCGGCTTTTGCATCCATCTGAAGGAGGAATGAGCAATTCAATTCATTGCAATGATTTGGAAACTCATAGATATACACCAAGCAATTTAGCAGCTTCGACTATACTTACTTATGCTAAGCATTGAAATTTTCACATAAAGCTTTATATATTGGTCATTATCATGAAGACCTCTCTTGTTTGACAATTCTATCAGCTTTGTTATTACTATTTGTTCTTTTTGAAATTTAAGCTTTGTTATTATTGCTATGATATAATCATTGATTTTTTTTTCATAGAGTTGGGAGTTCTAACATATGGTAAAATTATAATTAATGTGGTTCCGACTGTCTGTCAATTAATTGATTAGAGTTTGGCTTTTATAAAATAAGTTATTATTTTATACGAAATATAAATATTCAAAATAAATGTAACTAGGTGATAATCCTGCTGAAATAGTTTATCAAACTTAATAATCTAATATTATTTTTCGAAACCGAAATATTTTAATAAAATGAAACAAAAGAAATTAAAACACTAGTTAAAAAAGATAATTTAAATAAAAACATCTAAAGATAATGTTTAGGGATCTTTAGAGTGTAAATTTAGAACATATGATTACAATAAAAGTGTGACTGTATATAATTATTCAATTAAAAACATATTATCTTCATACTTATATGTAGGGATGTTAATTTGGGTGTGGAAACCCATTTAATAAATGGGTACAGTTAGATGAAACTAAACCCATATAAATCCATTTATCTAATATAATTATATGGGGTTATATGGGTTCATCCATTTAAACCCATTTATTATATGAGTTTTTAACATAAGTAAATGGGTTTCTATTTAAACCCATTTAATTTTTTGTTCTTCTGTAAACTGAAAGCTTTAAACATAAGGTTTTTAGTTTTTCACTTTTGACGCCGACAAAGAAAAAAAAATTGAACTTCTCTTCACTTCCGCCTCCACCTACTCCGACAAGCCTGCACCTTCTCCGGTCATAGCACCACCGGAATCCATACCTCTCTGGTTTGGTTCTCAAAAGTCTGATTCATGGTTTTAATTTTTGTAATTGAATTTTGTTTTGATTTTACTCTTTATTTGGTTAATTTACAGAAATGGATTTTCAATCCCTACAACCAATTGGGATTCTCAATGCTCAGAGTGAGTTTATGGATATGAATGAGGAAGATGCTCAGGAAAATGCACTAGAATAATTTGGTCCAATTTATATCCAAAATTTTACGAGCAAGAAACAAAATAATTTGACCCAATTTATATAAAAATGATTTAAATTTGGGCCAATTTATACCAAAAAAATAATTTGTACTTTTATGAATAATTTGGTCCATTTATACCCAAAAAATTGAGCTCATGCGCTGAAAAAAAAAGCTGTATCTTTTAAAAATATAACATATAGCTTAAATGGGTTTAAATGGATTAGTGTTATTTAAATAGGTTTAAATGAGATGGGTTTATATGGGGTGGGTTCAAATGGGTTATAACTTAAATGGGTTTAAATGTGTGAGTTTAAATCGGGTGGGTTTACCTATATTAACATCCCTACTTATATGAGGTCTTTCAAAATGTTGATCAATGTGTGTTTATTTAGAAAGAATAGTGTCATAAAATTCTTCATATAATATATAATACTTTAGGTGGTCTCGGCCCGCGCGGGTTTGCGTGGTCATGAGTTGGCTTTAAACAATTGCTATATAATAAGCCTCTCAGATGTCTTCACTGTCTTTTCGTACAGCTTCGCTTTCACATGTACCCACATCTCCTCTGCAATCTTTTTCTCTGCCACTAGCTTGCTTGTCACCTCTTCTTTACCTGTGCTTTCAATTCTCTCTACATTCACCTACACATATATCCGAACATATCATTATCCTCATTTTCGTTTTTCTTCTTATCATCCTGTTGTTCAAATACACTTTGCCTATTTAGCCAATGTTTTCGCTATCTGCAGACACCTTGTATCCTGAAACGTCTATGTCTTTGCCACCATCAACGAATGGTTCTTTCCAAAACAGTCATGTTTCACAGTTTGGTAGAATAAAAAATCAGAGAAATTGTTAAAATCACGCTTAATCTTAAAACCACTTCAATTACCTTATCCACCACCTGTTTTTACTTAGATGTAGAGTACTTATATATTGTGAAGTTCCCACATGTTTCTATTGGATGTCCAAATCTTGCAAACTCTACAGGTCCATCACTACCTTTAAAAAACGTTTGAAACTGTTTTCGTCCATTATTTCTGGAAACATATCATGTCTCTTGTTTGTTATTCTCTTTTGCTTTACCAACTGTGTCCTTTCCACAAATAGTAGCCGCTTGAAATATTCAACGATTATTTTCGTTGATCCAAATGCTTCTTTAACATTCAAAGTTTCCAGCTATTTCACTATCAGATCTTTCTCAAGCTCAGTTACATACTATTCCATTCTCGTAATGTCAAATGCTCTGTAACACACCAATTTTATGTTTTCTTTGGTGAAATGTACAAGTATAATTCTAAGAACAAAAAATATTAAAGTAACATTTCACCAAAAAAAATCTCTTTAGTCAACTAATGCATCAAATTATCGAGTTTCGTTTTGAATAACCCATGCTAAGTAGAGTTATTTTCCTAATTCATTGTGTCCATCCGTGAAAAGTTACAGAGAGTTGCTAACGGTTTATGCTTCTAGATAGTTGTTGCATAATCATTAGCCCCACACTAATATGAAAATTGTCACAAATTTCTGAGAGTAACTAAGTAACTTACAACAAAATGCCAACTCTGGGATGATTTTAGGTGCAGCCTATTCCAAATTTAAAACCCGATTTCTTCCATAACTTCTCCGATTTAAATGGCAGAGAAGTTTCCATATTTATACACCAGAAGTCGTTTCAATATACAAAATTATCTTGTTTCAATTTTATTTTAATCCCTTATCTGGAAGTCACCTTGTTAACCGTCTGTCTAAGGAGACCAATAGAATTAGGTTGATCAGAAGCTAAGGAACTTCTCCGCGCTCAAGCATGATGGTATGGCTGGAACCTCTGAAGAAGTCTTGAAGACTAAACTTTTATACTCCCTCCGTATCAAAATAATCTTATTTCTAGAAAACAAATTTGTTTCAAAATGATCATATTTCTCTATTTTCAATGCATAATTACTTTTATATTTCCTATTATACCCTTATTTAATTCTTTTCATTTTTAATTAAAATTAATTATTCCATAAATATAAGGTTAAAATTGTTATTTTAAAGAGTTTCTTAAAATCTGTGAAAATCCTAGAAATATGATCATTCTGAAACGGAGGGAGTATCAAAGTTCAACCAATGTTATCATTTAATGGAATATGTTTCTTGTAGTGCCAAAACTATACAGAAAAATACACATTTTAAAAAATTTTATGTAGTTTGAGATTTACTTGTATGTGTTTTCTTAATTATTATAAATAGGAAGTTCTAGTATTATTATTAATATATATATATATATATTAATATTATTCAATATTATAAAATTAGTTATCTAATATTTTTCTTAAATCTGTCAATTTTGGGACAAAATCCCATCATATCATGTATCAGTCGGAAGCTTTACGTCATGTAACCTATCTATTTTATATAATTACATATTTTGGATTTATTATTTTAGTCTAACGGATAAGAAATTGAGTAAGAGGTTACAACAGCATATTTGTATAGTGATTTTACAAATCTGTTGATCATTATGATGTTTTAAATTATTTTTAATTTCATTTATATCTTTTGTAAAAAAAATTAGTATATTGTTATTTGCATTTCATAATAACTAACACATATAAATTATCTTTTAAAATGTACTTCTCAAATAATAATATAGAGAGTTCTTGTTTTTAAATCTATGTTAAATTGTTAACTTTCTATATTTTTAATATATATAACTATTTTAACTTTTAAATTTTTATCTAAACAAATATTAATATATAGTTAATATATTAATTATTTAAATCAATAATTCTGATGACTTAATATATTTTTTTAAAATATGTCTATGTAAATCAAATATTTAAGAGATTTAATTGCGTTGAAAAGAAATAATTACTGTTAATGTATTGATTATGAAAAATATAAAAAGAAATACAAATATTTTTGGTTCCTTAAACATCTGTGTACTATTTTTTTAACTAACCTTTTATTTAAAGACATACAATTTGGATGAATTTCAAAGTTTTCTTTTAAATGGTTATATTTTCTATATATTTTAAATTTTGTAGAGTTTAAATATTATTAGTATTTAAAAGTTTTTATAGATTTTAAATATTATTAATATTTTTTTAAAATTATATATTTTAAATATTTTTATATTTTTAAAGTTTAAATTGGTTCAACTAAAACCGGATTAAACCGAATAAAAATTTTAAATTTGAATGCATGATAAGTAAAATTTATTGTTCATTCGTATTGGAATCATTTTTTTTAATAATATGTCTCAAAACCATTGCCTAAACGTTTTAGCCTATGTGAAATGTAGAACACACATTTTTCTTCATCTATTAAGTAATATATGTCTGTTTTTAAAAATTTGAATCTCAATATATGCAGAAAAGTATAAACTTTTTATTAATTATATGCATTATATAATCATTCAAAATAATTTGAAAATAAGATCAAACAAAGCTGATAGAAAAATCATAATTCATACTATTAAATTGCAATATTAGATAAGGAAATAATTATGTTTGGCTGTAAGGATTTGTAATATTAATAAAGAAATAAATAGCGTTTGGATGCAAAACTAAAAGTATCTCATTTGAGTACTCTTAAAAATATGTTTGGCAATAGGTCCACATGTACTTCTTTTTTAATAGTATAGAGACTAAGCATCCATGTTTTCAGCAGATGGAGTAGCTTAGAGATAGTGTAGCGTATACTGACAATAACCTGTCGTTCTTCTAATAAAAGTTTCACTAATTTTTTTTCCCATGAGAGGTTGTCCTTCTATAAGATTCACCTTATATCCACAATCCAATACAACACCTTAGTCTGTCTTGGATCTACCGGCGTGTTCTTTACTATACATTTATGCTTGATTATATAAGTTAATTAGTCTATGTATAAGTTTGATTCACATAGTTGAAAGATCCCATGATTCATATATCTGCATTACTTTCCTAACTCTTCTATGTATGCACATACTTTGTCTAAATAACAGATTACTATTTCAAAGAAAATAACTTTTTACTGCAATGGTCCGTTCTAGACTTTTGAAAGGCTTCAACACTAATTTTCTGAGAGATAATTAAGCATCAAAGAACAAAGAAACAGAAAATTCAGAATTAGTTCTGCGCATAGTTACAGCCATTAATCAACAATGGCTCATAGTCAGTCACAGAAGTCATCAGACAAATGAAAAATATATAATTACTTGCAATAGAAGTTAACTTCGATAGTAGAGGAAAACATCCAGCGAAAATGACACAAAACTAAAGTCATTCAGCCTCTAAAACTAAAGCCAGCGAAAATGAACCAAGAAAGTGATTGATGATGTGTGTCAAATACAAACATTTATTGTAGATCTTTGAGATGACTTATGACATGGGCTTCGATTAAGCTTTTCAGCTGCAATTCCCCTGCAGGTGCAGTTACTCTCTGCATCTTCACTTTACGTTGATTATGCTTCACGATTAGAGACAATCATGAATCAAAAAAGGAAAACAAAACGGCGGGATGCATGATAGATCTAATCACGTTAAAACCTAAGAGCATAATCAATGTTTTGTCATTTTCAGTTCCAACCAAACAAATCTATGAAACTGAACTCAGAAGAAAGATTAATCTACCTATGATATCAGGGATTTAGTTGACTGCTTAGTCATAAGGATTCCAATAACTCTGCCATCTTCAACTTTGTGTTCAGTAGATCCACTTTTTTTGTGTTAAATGTTTTGTGCCCGATATATATATCAGAAACTCTCCCTTTCTTTCACACTACACAACCATAGAAACGCTGGAAATCAAAAGAGGGATTTGGTTATTCAATCTGTATTAAATAAAGAGTTTATCTTATAAGAGACATATATTGCTTAAGCATCAAGTAAAATAAGAAAGATCCTTAAGCAGTTTCAGCTACATAGATCGGTTTTATGTCATCCTCATGGAGAGGATAAAGAACACAAACACAAATACCAGACCGAAGGAGACACGTACATTTGCTCAAAGTCGCCTTTCTTGATCTGAAACGAATCCTTTGGAATGGAGCCATATCTTCCCACACATAACCGCTATCTAATAGACGTATTGTCATTCTTCCATCATCGAATCTCATGTATTCCACAGTCTCCTAAGTACATGAGCAGAAGAACTCGAAAGCCAGAAAAGCTTGAAGAAAATCTTAGCCATGGAGATTCGAAAGTCAAGCAGTGCAAAAATCATAATCATAAAATTATAAAAATTCTTTATAAAATTTGACCGGCTGTTTGATCTAAAGAAAAAGTAACTGTATGTGATTCATACAAAGTAAAAACAGATTTGATAGGGACTGGAAAAGTAAGTACATGAAATCAAGTTCATCGATTCTTCATCTATATATGCATATTTACAATTCTCATCACTAAAAGAGTATAACAAAGATGTCATAAAAAAAGAAAAGAAGACAAACGATAAAAACAAAAACACAAAAATAACTTTCATATTCATGACTTTATCACGATGCCAAACAAACGATGTTAATAGACATAAAGAAAAGTTCATAACATGGATCAAACTCCATAAAAGAATCAAATAATCAGATTTAACAAAAAGAGGAAGACATTTATGAGATCTGAATTTTAGAAATCTTAAAGAGAGTGCCAACAAAAAAAAAGACTGAACAAACCTCAAAGATCAAAGAGATTCACGTATTTGTTGATCTTTTGTTAAACTGAATTCTGTTTAAACAGAGTATGAAATCGAAGAAGAAAGAAAGAAAAAAACAGAGCACATATAACAACTGAACTTTATTGATACTGAGAAATAGATTGTGTTACACACTCTGATTATGTTTTGGAGAAAGACATGACTGTGGAAACGAAACAACACACCTATACGAAACACCATTCGTAACTCTTGATAAAATAACTAACTTATATAAATGTAACTTTATATTAAACGAAATATTATTAATTTCCAACACTCCCCCTTAATCATATTTCGGTTTTACTCCTACCTTCCTCCTTAGTGTTTCAAACCTTGACCCGCCAAGTGCCTTTGTCAGAAGATCTGCAAGTTGAGCTTCTACTTCGCAATACTTGAGTTGAATTAGACCTTTATGTTCTGCATCTCGAACAAAGTGATACTTGATGTCTATGTGCTTAGTTCTCCAATGTTGAACTGGATTTTTTCCAATCGCAATTGCAGTAAATGGAGACACCATCTTGAGACTTAAAACCAATTTCTTCTACAAGTCTTTGCAGCCAAATTGTTTGATTTGCTGCTGCACACACTGCAATATACTCCTCTTCTGCTGTTGATTGTGCCACAGTTTGCTGCTTGGTTGATTGCCAACAAAATACTGCAGACCCGAGAGTAAAAACATACCCAGACGTGCTCCTCATATCTTCATTTGATCCACCCCAATCGCTATCTGAGTAACCTAATAACTCTGGTTTTTCAACACTTGTGAATTGAACTCCAAAGTTAGATGTACCTTTAACATATTTTAAGACTCTCTTGGCTTCTTGATAATGCTTCATGAGTGGCGCAAACATGTATCGTGAGAGATAAGAACTTGCAAACATCAAGTCTGGTCTTGATGCACATAGATACAAAAGACTACCAATGATGCTTCTGAACTTCGTTGGTTCACCATACTTTTGATCATCCTCTATCTTTTTGCCGTTTGGTGTAAGTAGAGAACTTACACTCTTGCTTCCATTCATTCCAAACTTCTCACCAAGTTTATTTGCATATTTTTCTTGTGATAGAAAAATTCTATGATCATCTTGAATTATTTCCATTCCCAGAAAATAATTTAACTGCCCCAAATCTGTCATCTCAAATTCCTTCTTCATGTCTTCCTTAAACATTTCAATGAGTTGAGAATTGCTTCCAGTGATAACTAAATCATCAACGTAAAGACTCACTAAAACGCCCAGACCCATTTTTTTTTTGACAGCATTTATTATTTCCATAAATAATAAAAACCTCCAACGACGTTATTCAATTAACAGCCAATTTTAACCAGCAAATTAAATCACGATTAATGATTAACCAATTAATTTGTAATTAAAATCTAACTACCTAATAGTTCAACCGCACAACAATCTTAAGTAATCAAAATAGCCAAATAAACCACCACGGTATGTCATCCGCTCTCCCAGCCGCAGTTCCACGAGCTCAGCTAAGATACCTTATTTTTACCTGCGCCATTACGAATAGACGCAATCAGTATTTAATAAATATTGAAGAGACGATCAACCCGTCTACTAGGTCAATTATAGACATAAGACTACAGAAATATTCTCCGCATAATAATATGCTCGGGATTCAACCAACAACAAGCAACAACTCAACAATTAATTAAAATCGACAATTAATTAATTTCAACCAATAGCCACTAATTCCAATGATTTAGTTAAATTCAACAACTTAATTAATTTTAACAATTAATTAAATTCAACAATAATAATTAAATTCAGCAATTTAATTCATTTCAGCAATTTAATTAAATTCAATCATTTAATTAAATTTAACAACCCAAGATTAAATTCAACAAACAACAATTAAATTCAGAAATTTAATTAAACTCACCAATTTAATTAAATTCAACAACCAACACGCAACACGAAATAAATTCTAACACACAAAATTAGACCGAAAAATTCCTGTAAGTCCAATCCGACCACGGTACTGCACTCACGTTAGCCAAAAGCAAAACTTTCAAAAACTCTGTGCAACTCCTCTGCACTCTCCCGACATCAACTAACAACTAGCAACCTAAACCACAACCTAACAACATGGAATAAACCAACTCAACAAACCAAAACAACCATTTGGAAAAATAACAGAAACAAGCAGCCTCAAAAATAGAGTCACAAATCCAGATCTAACCGTCCAAAACCAATCAGCACAGTTGAAATTCAACATCTAGATGTCCTGAACCTATCCTAAAAATTTCGTGATGATCCGTCCATAGAAGAACTCACAATCTCTCTTTGAATCCAAGTTGATCCAAATCGCGTCTGAAACAGAGAACCTCATGAAAACGCGAATAAATTTTAGAATAATACCTTAAATTCAACTCCGCAAATTGCTACATCTAGATCTAAGGCTTAGCTACAACTCCATAAATTTTCGTTACCTTTGGAAACAATCTGCTAGGTCGAACCTCTTTTTTACTACAACATGTCAGATCTGTCTGCATCTCCTTCATGTGCAAGCTTCTTTTTCAGCCACAACAAAAAGCTCAGCCTCTTCTCTCCTCTATAGGAGGCCACGAAAATTCTCAGAAAATCAACTAGGGTTTCTTATAATTCATCTTTAAATAGGATTAGGGTTAGCCGGTTCATTTAAATTAAACCAAGAATAATTA
>CM051370.1:12199259-12224259 GCA_028015245.1 Cardamine occulta | reverse complement strand
ATTTTTCCCCTTTGGTTTAATAGTAACTCAATAACCAACCTCCTAACCTAAAAATTGGAATTAAATCATTTCACTCTTTAATTCCGACAACATAACCCTCGGGACTCTATTCCCGGAACACGGGTGTTACAACTCTCCCCCACTAACATAGATTCGTCCTCGAATCTGACAACTCTAATCCCCTAGTAAAAAGGGACCCAACTACCAACTTTACATTGGTTTCTTTCTCTTGGCAAACATCAGCCAACAAAGCTCAACACATAGATCATCTCACTAGTGACATTAATTTTTTCGTCTCCAAGCTACTCGGCTCACAATTCTACTCTCATTTTCATAACCACCTTTCCTTTGAATGATGGAGAGGTTACCTTCTAAGAGAACCATATATTCTCTTTCAGCAACCAAGAACCATTTAGGCTCTCAAATTTCCCACCACCTAACCTCGCAAGGTTAGACAATCACAACTTATTCGACTCAGTAATATCTTAGTATACCGTATTCCTATCCTTAGAATATCCAACGTAAATATTCTTACCCACAATATCAGTCGCAACCAACAGCAACTTTGGATATGTCGATATAATTAAGATCGATCGTTCCTCGGGCTCAACATGATCTTGACTACTACCTCAATCAACAGCGTATTACACTCAACGAATAACATTTTAGTTCTGCATAACTCTACAACCACATCACGACTCAGCATAATTCAATGTCAATGGCACAGTCCAACATAGACTACAGCCAACAACACGACTCAACATAACTACACCCAACAACACGGCTTAACCGTAACTCCATGGTTAATGACACAACTTCACATAGCCCTCATGGCTAATAGCACAACACAACATAGTTTTTTGGCTATCAACACAACACAACTTAGCTTTTCGGCTATCAGCATAACATAGTATAACTTTTGGGTTATCAGCACAACACATTACAACCTTGTGGCTATTATCACAACACATCATAACCTTTTGGTTATCAGCACAACATAGCATAGCCTTTCGGCTATCAGCACAACATAGCATAGCCTTTCGGTTATCAGTACAACACAACACAACCTTTCGACAATAACTTCACACTGCATTGTCTACACTTAGTTCAAATACTCACATAATCCTATACTACAAGATCCCACTTGGTTTGAATAAACTACGCCTACCGGATCCCCGGAACAGCTTAACGCAGTAAGGATAACAAGCATCTCGGAGTCCAGCGTGACCCGATCAGCAAGATCCTAAGATCTCTAGTGGCTTACCGAGGCAGCATCAGGAAACACAGAGACCCGACCGGTAAACACCATACATCGATGAGATTTCACAGCACGGAACCCCATCAAACAACATTAGGACGAGTCCTAATAAGCCAAACAAGTACTAGGATCAACACGGCACAATCCTCACAGCCGAACTAAGTATAAACAACTCAAGAGCACAATATATTCAATAAAAACTCCTCTTTATTATTGAATAAAAGGTAAAACCATACATCGTTGTAAGTTTCAGTGAACTTAAACGAGTACAACAGCTTAAACAACAAGAAATTATAACAACTCAGCAAAACAACACTAGGACTCCAGCAAAGTCTCTAGCTTTCTAAACTACTTGGGAAACTTCTGCTTTATCTTCGCTTTTAGTTCCCAAGTCACCTCCACTGCTCCACTTCAGTCCCACAAGATCTTCATCTCTGGAACTTGCTTCCTCCTAATCAGCCTGACTCTACGGTCAGTACCTCCAGAGGCTTTGCCTCTACAACCATACTCGGCAGAAGATCAGATGGAATCTTAGCCATTATCCGATCATCCTTATGAAGATACTTCTTCAGCTTCAAAACGTGGAACACCTTATGAAATGCCTCCATCGTCTCTGGCAACTCCAGCCTATAAGCAACCGGCCTGATACACTCCCACACCCTAACATTACCCATGTACCGAGGACTCAGCTTTGTCTCAAAAATGGACCTGTTCGGCCTCTCAGCATGGCTATATTGAGATACATTATATCTCCCATAGAAAACTCCAACTCTTTTCTATGCTTGTTAGCATAGTTTTCCTACCTATCTTGTGCCTCCTTCATGTTCAGCTTAACAACACAGACTTTCTCCGTAGTCTCCTGCAATGAATCGACTCCTAGCAAACTTCTCTCCCCCACTTGAGTCCAGCGCAGTGATGTCCTGCATGGCCTACCATAGAGAGCCTCAAATGGTGCCATACCGATACTAGTCTGGTACCATTAATGTACGCAAACTTTGCTAAACTCAAGTGGTCGAACCTATAACCACTCCAAAATAGCACACACAAACTTAGCAAAACCTCCCAAGAAACTATCATGCTCAATTCTCATTTTCACTCAGGAATGAATAACTCCCTAATAAGCCACTCGGACTTGATGTTCCGCCTTCCCAATTTGGCACGTATCACAGCCTGATTCCCCAACTAACGACATCCTTTTCATCTCTATCGACAAATAGTATCCTTTAAGAACAAGGAACACCTAAGTAGTCCCTTACCTAAAACAAACCACCCAAAAGTTCTAATTCAGTGGACACCAACCATAACCGCATGACATGAAAAAAATCAAGCGAGATTAGCCTTCCGAAATGATATGCTGTCTCCGATTACAACAAGCCACCAACTCCAACCACCTCAATAGCCTCAAACTCAATGTGATTTAAGCTTCCAGAACTCAACATATTTTTCAAGCTTTACAGCCTAGATCACTTATGATCTCTTCCTTTTGGGTACTTAGAGCTCAGGTTAGCTCGCCTGAGCTTAACCCCAACAACAACCTCGGCTATACTCACTCAAAACTCCGCTCAATTAATGAATAACTTCTCTTTCGAAACTTTTATTTTTTGGCAACTTTATTTTTAAAGAATTTTTCTATGAACTCATCCGCGACACTTGTAACACTCCAGAATCTTCCGAATACCAAATAAAAATACTTATGTTACATCCAGATCGTGCGATCTAGCTTTGATCAACGATCCCTTGATCATAACTTGATCATACTACTTTCACCATTCAATAACTCCTTAGTCATCTCTAATAACTAAAATTTTCAGCACCACAACAGATAATTTAGCATCACGGGACCCAACAATATACTCAGCACGGATCGGTCTTTGATCGCGACATCGATCAGAACTCTTTTATCCGTTCAGCAACACCAATAGAACTACCTACAGCAAGGTCAACAACAAGACCTAGAGCAAGATCAGTCAGCAATGATCTACTACACTTCTACAATTAGATCCACCAGCAAGGAACTACAACATTCCTACAGCAAGATCCACCAGCAAAAATTTACAACACTCCTACTACAAGATCCCCCAACAAGGATCTACAACACTCGTGCTACAAGATCCACCAGCAAAGATCTACAGCACTCGTCCAACACTCCACAACTACAGCTTCCGAAACCCCCAGAACAATACTCTCTGGCAAAGCAGCAACTCCCTATGGCATAACCGCAGCCAGAGCCAGTACCACAGCTGGTAATGGCTTCAAAGGTGGGGTCAACAACCTCAACACATCCCCCAATTAATTATTATGATATGCCTCCCGCGGAGCCATTCCCTACACTGGCACATCTTTACGAGCAACAAAAACAGCCTTATCATCACCAATGGAGTGCTCATTCCCACCAGGTGTGGGCATCACCATCAAGATAATGAACTGCTAAGTATACTCGATACTTCTCTGGGCATCTAATCGAATGAAAGTTCTGCTTCACTCGGGACCTTCACTCGTCTGCCTCCACTCGGCACCAGCAAAATACAAGGTGTCTAACCTCTGCATGTGCTCCATCATCTTGAGATAGGATAGAGCAACCGGCTCAACAACAACCTTTGTAACTCCCGAATAAACTCCCACTTCCTAAACCCGCACTCCTTGTGGCGTCACCGAAATAGGTGCCGGTACCACAGTCGATAACCACTCCAAAAGTGGGGCAACCAACCCAAGCACTACCCCCATCTGGGTCTGGTCTGCCCCCTGTGGAGCTAATTTTGGTGCCAGCACAGCAATGCCAGCAACAAAATCAGCTTGACCAGCCCCGATAGGATGATATACTCTCAGCTGCTCCACCGCGATACTACGCGCCACACTCTCCTGTACAAACTCCTATGCCCTGCTAGTTCTACCTCCACGGTCGATACGACCTCTACGGCCTACTCGACCACCATGACCACTCCTGCGGGGCCTACCAGCTCTGCCAGATCGACCATCTCTTAAAAACATCGACAGCAAATGACAAATTACTAACTTTTTCCACAACGTTAGTAATCAAAAACCCAACGACAAGTCTTACCGTAGAACTACTATCGGCTGAGAAGATGACATACCCTAAACCCCCAAACAACAATAACAGACAACACAACAGAAACTAACAGTCCTAGAAACAACTCCGCTCTGATACCAAATTGAAACGCCCAGACCCATTTTTTTTTTACATCATTTATTATTTCCATAAATAATAAAAGCCTCCAGCGACGTTATTCAATTGACAGCCAATTTTAACCAGCAAATTAAATCACGATTAATGATTAACCAATTAATTCGCAATTAAAATCTAACAACCAAATAGTTTAACCGCACAACAATCTTAAGTAATCAAAACAGCCAAATAAACCACCCCGGTATGTCATCTGCTCTCCCAGCCGCAGTTCCACGAGCTCAGCTAAGATACCTTATTTTTACGAATAGACGCAGTCAGTATTTAATAAATACTGAGAAGGCGATCAACCCGTCTACTAGGTCAATTATAGACAGACGGCTACAGAAATATTCCCGGCATAATAATATGCTCAGGATTCAACCAACAACAAGCAACAACCCGACAATTAATTAAAATCGACAATTAATTAATTTCAACCAATTTAGTTAAATTCTAGTGATTTAGTTAAATTCAACAACTTAATTAATTTTAATAATTAATTAAATTCAGCAATTTAATTAAATTCAATTATTTAATTAAATTTAACAACCCAAGATTAAATTCAGCAATTTAATTAAATTTAGCAATTTAATTAAATTTACCAATTTAATTAAATTCAACAAACAATAATTAAATTTAGAAATTTAATTAAATTCACCAATTTAATTAAATTCAACAAACAACACGTAACACGGAATAAATCCTAACACACAAAATTAGACAAAGAAATTTCTGTAAGTCTAGTCCGACCACGGTACTACACTCACCTTAGCCAAAAGCAAAACTTCCAAAAACTCTGTGCAACTCCTCTGCACTCTCCCGACATCAACTAACAGCTAGCAACGTAAACCACAACCTAACAACATAGAATAAACCAACTCAACAAACCAAAACAACCATTTAGAAAAATAACTGAAACAAGTAGCCTCAAAAATAGAGTTACAAATCCAGATCTAACCGTCCAGAACCAATCAGCACCGTTGAAACTCAAAATCTAGATGTCCTGAAGCTATCCTCAAAATTTCATGATGATCCGTCCATAGAAGAACTCACGATATCTCTTTGAATCCAAGTTGATCCAAATCGCGTCTTAAACAGAGAACCTCACGAAAACGCGAATAACATTTAGAATAATAACTCAAATTCAACTCCGCAAATTGCTACATCTAGATCTAAGGCTTAGCTACAACTCCATAAATTTTCGTTACCTTTAGAAACGATCTGCTAGGTCGAACCTCTGTTTTACTACAACATGTCAGATCTGTCTGCATCTCCTTTATGTGCAAGCTTCTTTTTCAGCCACAACCAAAAGCTCAGCCTCTTCTCTCCTCTATAGGAGGCCACGAAAATTCTCAGAAAATCAATTAGGGTTTCTTCTAATTCATCTTTAAATAGGATTAGGGTTAGCCGGTTCATTTAAATTAAACCAAGAATAATTAATTTTTCCCCTTTGGTTTAATAGTAACTCAATAACCAACCTCCTAACCTAAAAATTGGAATTAAATCATTTCACTCTTTAATTCCGACAACATAACCCTCGAGACTCTATTCCCGGAACACGGGTGTTACACTCACGATCATGACATCCTTGTCTTTCTTCATCACATACAGGGCTGCATCATTCATGCTTCTTTGAAAACCTCGTCGTAGAAAATATGAATTGATTCTCCCGTACCAAGCCCTAGGGGCTTGCTTTAACCCATACAGAGCCTTATACAACAACAAAACTTTGTCTTCTTTCCCTTTGACTATGAAACCAGGCGGTTGTGAAACATAGATTTCTTCTTCAAGTTCTCCGTTGAGAAACGCTGACTTAACATCCATTTGATAAAGCCTCCACTTCATTTGTGCCGTGAGAGCAAATATGGCTCGTATTGTATCATGTCTTGAAACAGGTGCAAATATTTCAAAATAATCAACACCATATTGTTGATAAAACCCTCTTGCGACTAACCTTGCTTTGTATTTGACTGGATGTCCATTTGCATTAGTCTTGATGCGATAGATCCACTTCACACTAATGATGTTTTTCTTTTCCGGTTTTTTCACCAGTATCCATGTTCTGTTTTTCTCTATCATCTTGATTTCCTCTTCCATAGCTTTTCTCCAATCTTCGATGTTTGAGGCTTCATCGTACGTTTGTGGCTCATCATTCATCATTAGCCATGCTATATGTATTTGATTCATCTCCTCTATTGGATCTGTTTGTTGCATTATCTCATTTATAGACCAAAATTTTCTTGATCTATTTGGAGAATCTTCTCCTCTTTCATCTTCACTTTGAGTGTCTACAATCACATTTGATCCTAGATCTTGTTGATTCTCTTCAGATTCTGTTTTATTTGATGAAAGAAAGTTCTTTTTCATTTCTTTCTTCTCCCAATCCCATTTTTTTTCTTCATCAAATATCAGATTTCGTGATCTTTCCACTTTCTCTTTGTTTAACAAGAGCACTCTATACCCTTTAGACTCGCTACAATAGCCTATGAATACACCACATTTGGTCTTGACATCAAGCTTCTTCCTTTTTTCTTCCGGTATATGCACATAGCATAAACTCCCGAACACTTTCAAATGTTTCACACTTGGTTTGACACCACTCTATTTTTCCATTGGAGTTATGTCTTCTTCAAGAGACTTGGTAGGTAATAGATTTTGAATATAGTTTGATGTAGCCACCGCCTCAGCCCATAACTTGTTTGGAAGACCTTGATCCACAAGCATTGATCGTGCCATCTCTACTAGTGTTCTATTCTTCCTTTCCGAGACACCATTTTATTGTGGGGAGTATGGCCTTTCGGCTATCAGCACAACATAGCATAGCCTTTCGGTTATCAGTACAACACAACACAACCTTTCGACAATAACTTCACACTGCATTGTCTACACTTAGTTCAAATACTCACATAATCCTATACTACAAGATCCCACTTGGTTTGAATAAACTACGCCTACCGGATCCCCGGAACAGCTTAACGCAGTAAGGATAACAAGCATCTCGGAGTCCAGCGTGACCCGATCAGCAAGATCCTAAGATCTCTAGTGGCTTACCGAGGCAGCATCAGGAAACACAGAGACCCGACCGGTAAACACCATACATCGATGAGATTTCACAGCACGGAACCCCATCAAACAACATTAGGACGAGTCCTAATAAGCCAAACAAGTACTAGGATCAACACGGCACAATCCTCACAGCCGAACTAAGTATAAACAACTCAAGAGCACAATATATTCAATAAAAACTCCTCTTTATTATTGAATAAAAGGTAAAACCATACATCGTTGTAAGTTTCAGTGAACTTAAACGAGTACAACAGCTTAAACAACAAGAAATTATAACAACTCAAAAAACAACACTAGGACTCCAGCAAAGTCTCTAGCTTTCTAAACTACTTGGGAAACTTCTGCTTTATCTTCGCTTTTAGTTCCCAAGTCACCTCCACTGCTCCACTTCAGTCCCACAAGATCTTCATCTCTGGAACTTGCTTCCTCCTAATCAGCCTGACTCTACGGTCAGTACCTCCAGAGGCTTTGCCTCTACAACCATACTCGGCAGAAGATCAGATGGAATCTTAGCCATTATCCGATCATCCTTATGAAGATACTTCTTCAGCTTCAAAACGTGGAACACCTTATGAAATGCCTCCATCGTCTCTGGCAACTCCAGCCTATAAGCAACCGGCCTGATACACTCCCACACCCTAACATTACCCATGTACCGAGGACTCAGCTTTGTCTCAAAAATGGACCTGTTCGGCCTCTCAACATGGCTATATTGAGATACATTATATCTCCCATAGAAAACTCCAACTCTTTTCTATGCTTGTTAGCATAGTTTTCCTACCTATCTTGTGCCTCCTTCATGTTCAGCTTAACAACACAGACTTTCTCCGTAGTCTCCTGCAATGAATCGACTCCTAGCAAACTTCTCTCCCCCACTTGAGTCCAGCGCAGTGATGTCCTGCATGGCCTACCATAGAGAGCCTCAAATGGTGCCATACCGATACTAGTCTGGTACCATTAATGTACGCAAACTTTGCTAAACTCAAGTGGTCGAACCTATAACCACTCCAAAATAGCACACACAAACTTAGCAAAACCTCCCAAGAAACTATCATGCTCAATTCTCATTTTCACTCAGGAATGAATAACTCCCTAATAAGCCACTCGGACTTGATGTTCCGCCTTCCCAATTTGGCACGTATCACAGCCTGATTCCCAACTAACGACATCCTTTTCATCTCTATCGACAAATAGTATCCTTTTAGAACAAGGTACACCTTAGTAGTTCCTTGACTAAAACAAAACATCCAAAAGTTCTAATTCAGTGGACACCAACCATAACCGCATGACATGAAAAAATCAGTAACGAGATTAGCCTTCCCGAAATGATATGCTGTCTCTGATTACAACCAGCCACCAACTCTAACCACCTCAATAGCCTCAAACTCAATGCGATTTAAGCTTCCAGAACTCAACATATTTTTCAAGCTTTACAGCCTAGATCACTTATGATCTCTTCCTTTTGGGTACTTAGAGCTCAGTTAGCTCGCACAACGAGCTTAACCCCAACAACAACCTCGGCTATACTCACTCAAAACTCCGCTCAATTAATGAATAACTTCTCTTTCAGAAACTTTTATTTTTTGGCAACTTTATTTTTAAAGAATTTTTCTATGAACTCATCCGCGACACTTCGGAACACTCCAGAATCTTCCGGAATACCAAATAAAAATACTTATGTTACATCCCAGATCGTACGATCTAGCTTTGATCAACGATCCCTTGATCATAACTTGATCATACTACTTTCACCATTCAATAACTCCTTAGTCATCTCTAATAACTAAAATTTTCAGCACCACAACAGATAATTTAGCATCACGGGACCCAACAATATACTCAGCACGGATCGGTCTTTGATCGCGACATCGATCAGAACTCTTTTATCCGTTCAGCAACACCAATAGAACTACCTACAGCAAGGTCAACAACAAGACCTAGAGCAAGATCAGTCAGCAATGATCTACTACACTTCTACAATTAGATCCACCAGCAAGGAACTACAACATTCCTACAGCAAGATCCACCAGCAAAAATTTACAACACTCCTACTACAAGATCCCCCAACAAGGATCTACAACACTCGTGCTACAAGATCCACCAGCAAAGATCTACAGCACTCGTCCAACACTCCACAACTACAGCTTCCGAAACCCCCAGAACAATACTCTCTGGCAAAGCAGCAACTCCCTATGGCATAACCGCAGCCAGAGCCAGTACCACAGCTGGTAATGGCTTCAAAGGTGGGGTCAACAACCTCAACACATCCCCCAATTAATTATTATGATATGCCTCCCGCGGAGCCATTCCCTACACTGGCACATCTTTACGAGCAACAAAAACAGCCTTATCATCACCAATGGAGTGCTCATTCCCACCAGGTGTGGGCATCACCATCAAGATAATGAACTGCTAAGTATACTCGATACTTCTCTGGGCATCTAATCGAATGAAAGTTCTGCTTCACTCGGGACCTTCACTCGTCTGCCTCCACCGGCTTGGCACCACAGCAAAATACAAGGTGTCTAACCTCTGCATGTGCTCCATCATCTTGAGATAGAATAGAGCAACCGGCTCAACAACAACCTTTGTAACTCCCGAATAAACTCCCACTTCCTAAACCCGCACTCCTTGTGGCGTCACCGAAATAGGTGCCGGTACCACAGTCGATAACCACTCCAAAAGTGGGGCAACCAACCCAAGCACTACCCCCATCTGGGTCTGGTCTGCCCCCTGTGGAGCTAATTTTGGTGCCAGCATAGCAATGCCAGCAACAAAATCAGCTTGACCAGCCCCGATAGGATGATATACTCTCAGCTGCTCCACCGCGATACTACGCGCCACACTCTCCTGTACAAACTCCTATGCCCTGCTAGTTCTACCTCCACGGTCGATACGACCTCTACGGCCTACTCGACCACCATGACCACTCCTGCGGGGCCTACCAGCTCTGCCAGATCGACCATCTCTTAAAAACATCGACAGCAAATGACAAATTACTAACTTTTTCCACAACGTTAGTAATCAAAAACCCAACGACAAGTCTTACCGTAGAACTACTATCGGCTGAGAAGATGACATACCCTAAACCCCCAAACAACAATAACAGACAACACAACAGAAACTAACAGTCCTAGAAACAACTCCGCTCTGATACCAAATTGAAACGCCCAGACCCATTTTTTTTTTACATCATTTATTATTTCCATAAATAATAAAAGCCTCCAGCGACGTTATTCAATTGACAGCCAATTTTAACCAGCAAATTAAATCACGATTAATGATTAACCAATTAATTCGCAATTAAAATCTAACAACCAAATAGTTTAACCGCACAACAATCTTAAGTAATCAAAACAGCCAAATAAACCACCCCGGTATGTCATATGCTCTCCCAGCCGCAGTTCCACGAGCTCAGCTAAGATACCTTATTTTTACGAATAGACGCAGTCAGTATTTAATAAATACTGAGAAGGCGATCAACCCGTCTACTAGGTCAATTATAGACAGACGGCTACAGAAATATTCCCGGCATAATAATATGCTCAGGATTCAACCAACAACAAGCAACAACCCGACAATTAATTAAAATCGACAATTAATTAATTTCAACCAATTTAGTTAAATTCTAGTGATTTAGTTAAATTCAACAACTTAATTAATTTTAATAATTAATTAAATTCAGCAATTTAATTAAATTCAATTATTTAATTAAATTTAACAACCCAAGATTAAATTCAGCAATTTAATTAAATTTAGCAATTTAATTAAATTTACCAATTTAATTAAATTCAACAAACAATAATTAAATTTAGAAATTTAATTAAATTCACCAATTTAATTAAATTCAACAAACAACACGTAACACGGAATAAATCCTAACACACAAAATTAGACAAAGAAATTTCTGTAAGTCTAGTCCGACCACGGTACTACACTCACCTTAGCCAAAAGCAAAACTTCCAAAAACTCTGTGCAACTCCTCTGCACTCTCCCGACATCAACTAACAGCTAGCAACGTAAACCACAACCTAACAACATAGAATAAACCAACTCAACAAACCAAAACAACCATTTAGAAAAATAACTGAAACAAGTAGCCTCAAAAATAGAGTTACAAATCCAGATCTAACTGTCCAGAACCAATCAGCACCGTTGAAACTCAAAATCTAGATGTCCTGAAGCTATCCTCAAAATTTCATGATGATCCGTCCATAGAAGAACTCACGATATCTCTTTGAATCCAAGTTGATCCAAATCGCGTCTTAAACAGAGAACCTCACGAAAACGCGAATAACATTTAGAATAATAACTCAAATTCAACTCCGCAAATTGCTACATCTAGATCTAAGGCTTAGCTACAACTCCATAAATTTTCGTTACCTTTAGAAACGATCTGCTAGGTCGAACCTCTGTTTTACTACAACATGTCAGATCTGTCTGCATCTCCTTTATGTGCAAGCTTCTTTTTCAGCCACAACCAAAAGCTCAGCCTCTTCTCTCCTCTATAGGAGGCCACGAAAATTCTCAGAAAATCAATTAGGGTTTCTTCTAATTCATCTTTAAATAGGATTAGGGTTAGCCGGTTCATTTAAATTAAACCAAGAATAATTAATTTTTCCCTTTGGTTTAATAGTAACTCAATAACCAACCTCATAACCTAAAAATTGGAATTAAATCATTTCACTCTTTAATTCCGACAACATAACCCTCGAGACTCTATTCCCGAACACGGGTGTTACACTCACGATCATGACATCCTTGTCTTTCTTCATCACATACAGGGCTGCATCATTCATGCTTCTTTGAAAACCTCGTCGTAGAAAATATGAATTGATTCTCCCGTACCAAGCCCTAGGGGCTTGCTTTAACCCATACAGAGCCTTATACAACAACAAAACTTTGTCTTCTTTCCCTTTGACTATGAAACCAGGCGGTTGTGAAACATAGATTTCTTCTTCAAGTTCTCCGTTGAGAAACGCTGACTTAACATCCATTTGATAAAGCCTCCACTTCATTTGTGCCGTGAGAGCAAATATGGCTCGTATTGTATCATGTCTTGAAACAGGTGCAAATATTTCAAAATAATCAACACCATATTGTTGATAAAACCCTCTTGCGACTAACCTTGCTTTGTATTTGACTGGATGTCCATTTGCATTAGTCTTGATGCGATAGATCCACTTCACACTAATGATGTTTTTCTTTTCCGGTTTTTTCACCAGTATCCATGTTCTGTTTTTCTCTATCATCTTGATTTCCTCTTCCATAGCTTTTCTCCAATCTTCGATGTTTGAGGCTTCATCGTACGTTTGTGGCTCATCATTCATCATTAGCCATGCTATATGTATTTGATTCATCTCCTCTATTGGATCTGTTTGTTGCATTATCTCATTTATAGACCAAAATTTTCTTGATCTATTTGGAGAATCTTCTCCTCTTTCATCTTCACTTTGAGTGTCTACAATCACATTTGATCCTAGATCTTGTTGATTCTCTTCAGATTCTGTTTTATTTGATGAAAGAAAGTTCTTTTTCATTTCTTTCTTCTCCCAATCCCATTTTTTTTCTTCATCAAATATCAGATTTCGTGATCTTTCCACTTTCTCTTTGTTTAACAAGAGCACTCTATACCCTTTAGACTCGCTACAATAGCCTATGAATACACCACATTTGGTCTTGACATCAAGCTTCTTCCTTTTTTCTTCCGGTATATGCACATAGCATAAACTCCCGAACACTTTCAAATGTTTCACACTTGGTTTGACACCACTCTATTTTTCCATTGGAGTTATGTCTTCTTCAAGAGACTTGGTAGGTAATAGATTTTGAATATAGTTTGATGTAGCCACCGCCTCAGCCCATAACTTGTTTGGAAGACCTTGATCCACAAGCATTGATCGTGCCATCTCTACTAGTGTTCTATTCTTCCTTTCCGAGACACCATTTTATTGTGGGGAGTATGGTGTTGTAATTTGCCTTTGTATCCCAGCCTCTTGACACAACTTGATGAACTCCTTGGATATTAATTCACCCCCACCATCCGTTCTAAGTTATTTGATCCTTTTTCTGGATTGATTTTTGACCAAAGACTTGAACGGCTTCAACTTTAAGAGGACTTCGCTTTTGTTTTTAATGAAATACACCCAAATCATCCGTGTATAATCATTAATAAACAAAACAAAATACTTGCTGCCACCCATTGACTCGGTTTGCATAGGACCGCAAACATCTGAGTGTATCAATTCCAATACTTCATTTGTCTTTGTTTGAGACTTCTTAGGAAAACTTTTCCTTGCTTGCTTTCCCATCTCACATGAGTCAAATATTTATTTTGTGACTTTAAACTTGGGAAGATTATCCACAATCTTCACTGTTTGGATCTTCTGTAATTTATCAAAACCAGCATGCCCCAATCTTCTATGCCATAACTTGACTTTGTTGACTTCTTCTTCACTCACAAGTACGGCACTCACGTCAGAGTTACTCCATCTAAATGGAAAACTCTTATTCTTCATCTTAATGTTCAGTATCCTTCTCCCTTGAGGATTGTTGATGAGGCATCTATTGTCTTTAAATAGAACTCCGTATCCATTTGATATCATTTGAGAAACACTTAATAGATTTCTCGCTAAACCTGGCACTAAAAACACCTCTTTGATGATCTTCTCTCTTTGGCTTGTCATCACTTGGATATTTCCTTTTCCTGCCGGCATTACACTTTGACCATTCCCCATTTTGATCGGAACCTTTATACTTTGATCAAGAGTGATGAAGTATTTAACTTCCTTGATCATATGATTAGTGCATCCGCTCTCAACTAACCATGTTTCATCATTTACTTTTGATGATACTTTTTCTTCAACCACACTGAACAGCATGTGACCCTCATCATCTGTTTCTTCTAGACTTAGATCCGCTCCCTCGGCTTTTCTAAGTTTGCAGTTTTTTGCTAAATGTCCTGGTTTATTACACACGAAACATTTTCTCTCATTTTCACCACTTGTTGCGAAAGAACACCTTTGTTCTTCTTCATTATCCAACAATCGCTCTCATTGTGATTGTTACGTTTGCAAATGCCACACCATTTCTCGACCTTCTTTTGACGCTTGTCTTCCCGTTTGTTTTCTCCATAGAACGCTCCTTCCGTTGATCGTTCTTCTCGAACTGATACACGCTTCTCGTGTGCTTTTAACGTGCCTATCAATTCTGTCACTGATAACATAGTTAAATCTTTAGTTTGTTCCAGCACCGCTACAATGTTATCAAACCTCTCGGGAAGTGAAATCAGAATCTTTTGCACTATTTGATAGTCTGATTTCTCTTCTCCATGAACTCTAAGTTGATTTCCCATCTTAATCAACTTTGTCGTGAAAGTGTTGATATTGTCACTTTCATTCATCTTCAAATTCTCATACTCCCTTCTAAGAGATTGAAGTTTTATCATCCTCACTTGTGGTGATCCTTGGAATTCCAATTCCAAAGCGTTCCAAGCTTCTCTTGCGCTTGATACAGGGGCGATTCTCAGAAATATTGAATCCGAGACTGCAGTTTGAAGAATTAGTAATGCCGTCAGATCCTTTAAATATGCTTCATCACACCTAGTCTTTTGTTGCACGGCTTCAGGGCTATGATCTCCTTGTGCGGGTGGATTTGGAACTCCTCCTTCAACAATTTCCCACAGTTTCTTTGTCTGGAAAATTGTTATCATCGTTATGCGCCAAAACCCATAATTCTCACCATTGAAGATCGGAGTCACAATATGTGACATCGCCTCCATAACTCTGATTTTTTTTTGTTTTTTTTTTTGAACTTCTTACTTGAATTTGCCCTTGAATCAGTATGGCTCTGCTACCATGTTGATCTTTTGTTAAACCGAACTCTGTTTAAACAGAGTATGAAATCGAAGAAGGAAGAAAGAAAAAAATAGAGCACGTATAAGAACTGAACTTTATTGATACTGAGAAATAGATTGTGTTACACACTCTGATTATGTTTTGGACTAGACTCGATCTATACTTATACTAGATGAAACGTTGTCTTAGAAATACATGACTGTGTAAACGTAACAACACACCTATACGAAACACCATTCGTAACTCTTGATAAAATAACTAACTTATATAAATGTAACTTTATATTAAACGAAATATGATTAATTTCCAACAGTATTTTGATTGTCGTCTAGAAGAATTCATGAGATTCGGCGTTAAAGTTCAGAGAGTTCAACTTTAAAACTGCTAATAGAATAAAAACATACAAATAAAGCTTTTTACCATGCAACCCTTCACAGAAACCCAAAACCTGAAAGTGGCCGATGCAAGTCGGCCCAGAGATGTAGCCACCATCGCCGATGGGATCTGTCACTGTTGAGCACACCATCATCGCCTCTTGAATCTCTGTGACTAACTGATGAGGAGAGACGCCGTGAAAGATTGGATACATGAGAAGAGGGGTAGAGGAGAACGAAAAAGAAGAAGAAGAAGACAAGAGAAAGAGTTCACCGGAGATTTGTCGTTCACCACCGAGTCACCCTCTTCTTTGGTCACACCGTCAGGAAAGATCGAGAACCGTTGCTGAGCATATTTCACTGTTGCTAGTCTTAAACTGAGAAGTCAACCGTATGGCTAAGGTGAGGGCTAACCACGCAATCCCACTCTCAAGTCTGTATTAATTTGGCTAAAGCTCTACCATTGAAGTTTAGTTCTAAGATATGTATGGTCTCTATGAGTGTCTCTATGATCGAGTCTGCTTTCTTTCGTGTTAAACCAGATGTAGGATATTTAGAGGATTTCACATATTGATTGATTCACATGATGTGGTGTATTGTTGTGTTATATGCAGTTATATATATACGTATATGAGGAGACTCGGTGGATGTACAGAGTCGGCGTTTCCGCTGTACTGCTGAGGTCTTTTGTGTGTTGGGTATGGCCAGTCAGTCGATCGCTGAGCCGTGACCCCGTGTGTATCGATAAAGCGTCTACGGGCGGTGCGATTGAGCACTATATGACTAATTAATTATAAAAAAATTAAAATGAATAAACTTTGAAACTTACATCATCAAAGTTTGCTCTCCCACGTTCAGTGGGATGATGGCTGGAAGGTGTACTTGTAGAGTTCATGGTCGAAGAAAACTTGTTCTTGTATTCTTCAAACAACATAACCATTTTCTTCCTCAAATATTCCAGCTTCGTTTAACAAGTACTTGGATCAAGCTCATCATAAAGACGTTTCAAGAGCTTAAATTTCATTTGAGGATCAAAAACTGCACCCATGGCAAGAATAACACTGTATTGTTCCCAATACTTATCAAACTTAATCCATATTTTACTAGCCATCTCTTTGATGAGCGCATCACTGTTTTGTTCATTATCTTTCAGCAGACGTTCAATCTTCCACACATGCCCAAAATAAAGATTAGAAGTAGAATAACTTGTACCTGACATCAATGTGGTAATCTTGTAAAATGGCTTCAAAATATCACATATTTTTTTTGCTCTCACCCATTCTTCATTCGATGGACAACTCTTGTAGCTTTTATCAACCACTTTAAATCTATTAAAAGCACGTTGATATCTTAAGGCCTTCTCAAGCATCAAAAAGGTTGAGTTCCATCTAGTCTGAACATCAAGAGACAAAACTACTCCATCATCACCTTCTACGCTTTGTTGGAATGCAATCCCTCTCGATTGTGAAGCTTTGATGTACTTGACACTATCCCTTATCTTGGATAAAGCACCACCAATAATCTTTAGGCCATCTTGCACAATAAGATTCAGGATGTGTGCACAACATCGAACATGAAAGAATTCACCTCCACAAAACAAGTTGTCATCTAGATTAAGCCGCTCTTTTAGTATCTCTTGCATAGTGTCATTCGCTGAAGCATTATCTAGAGTAAGAGTGAATATCTTCTCTTCAATTCCCCATTCTTTCAGACATTCGTGGATTTTACTAGCCAACACATCACCGGTGTGTGGAGGAGGTATGTCACAGAATGATAAGATCTTGCTATTCAAAGTCCAGTTCTCGTCTATGTAATGGGCAGTCAAAGATAAATAACCTTCACCAGAAATTGAGGTCCAACAATCAGAAGTTAAACATATTCTGCTCTGAATTTTTTCCAACTCCATCTTCAGCTTTTTCTTCTCGCTCTCCCAAGTTTTAACAACGTCCGATGCTGCTGTGTTTCTAGTGTAGTACTTGTAATCCGGATTCAGATAATAAATAAAACTTCTCAGCTCTTCATATTCAACAACAACAAAAGGAAGATCATGCCGAATTACAACCCTACTAAAATTCTCTCGGACAACACTTGGATCAATCTTTATTCTCCTTGCCTTTCCATCTGCATCAATTATCATATCAGCTACATGCCCATATTTTGGTTTCTTAATGCATCTCTGATGATGATGCTTCATAGGAGTTGTTCCCGTTGTTGGCTCAGACACAAGTTTATCATCACAATAGTTACATTTAACTCGATTCTTGCCATCTGAACCTTTGCCAACATGAGTAAAATGCTTCCACCATTCTGAAGTTTTTTTCCTTGCTTTACGAGACTTTTCTTGAGATTCCTCTTGTGGTATCTCTGATGATGGCTCATGTGTGAAATGGTCATCTTCATCCATCAATCTCTCTTCTTCATCAACTAACGTTGACTCCCAATCTTCCATATTATCTGGCAAAACAATTAATAAAATAATATAGTCAAAATACAATATATTAATCATCATGTAAGTTAACATACATGCAAGATGAATAGCCTAGCTTCACATGCAACACCAACACGTGTATCTACTATCAATCATCGTTTAAGACTTTAAGTTAACATACATGCAAGATGAATAGCCTAACAACTTAATATGCAACACGTTTATTTAAGTAAAATATAAATAAATAATATAGATAACAAAACAATTATAACTATAACATAATTACAAACCCTTAAGGCTTGAGCGAAGAAGATGAGGCACGAACAAAGAAAAGAAAAACCAGAGCAATAAGAACAACTTATAAGTTATGACTTATGGCGGAGGCAGCTTAAAGAGAACTAGAAAAATTATTTATGTAGTCATGCTTTTATAAAAGAAAGGAGACACCCAAAAAAAATCCTAATACTTGTTTTAGGGTTTAAATATTTTACATATTTATTATAAATTTATTAAATTTGTGTTTTAATGGTAAACCCATGGGTAACCCAGAACCCAAATGGGTTGACCCACTAAACTTACAAACCCATTAGGGTCGATCCACCATAACCCATTTATTTATATGGGTAGAAAAATTAAACCCACGGATTTCAGACGAATTTTCAACGGATTTAAGATGGATTTCCGATGGATTTCCGATGGATTTTTTACATATTTCCGACGGATTTTTGATGGATTTCTGACTGATTTCTGACGGATTTTTGATGGAATTTGTTTTTGGGCTTGTCTAGTCATATGTCAGACTAAACCTTAGAACGAGACACGTGAAACCACAAAACCGTCAGAAATCCGTCAGTAATTTCCGACTAATTTCTGACGGTTTTGTGGTTTCGTGGTCTTTTACGATCTGTTTAACTTGAAATATGTTTGTAGTATGCTATGTTACTCATTTCAATCATAAAATATTACCAAAAACCTTGTTATATATCATATATACCAAAATTAGAAAAATTCATACAATCATGTTTACATGTTAGACAATGATACATATACTTAAGCGATGATTTATAAACATAACAAATAAAATTTTCTAATTTTGGTATATTTAATATGTAACAAGGTATTTGTTAGTATTTTGTCATTGAAATGAGTAACAAATCATATTACAAACATATTTCAAGAGAAACGGATCGTAAACGACCACGAAACCACAAAACCATCGGAAATCCATCGAAAATTACCGACGGCTTTCCGACGGATACTATATCAAATGTGTTAAATATGTTGCATATGAGTTTATATATATATTTAGATTTTTCGACGGATTTCCAACGGAAAATGAAAATTTGACCGCGTAAGTTGTCCGCGTGAATTAAATTTGTTTAAATTTTTTGCTATCCGTCGAAAATTTCCGATGGATAGCAAAAATATAGGGGCGAATGTTCCAAATTTTTCAAAAAACACCGGCAAAAATTATTTTTTTCGCCAGTTCCGACGGTATTCCGACGGATATATCCAAATTCTGTTTTTATATATCACTTCTTCTTCTCAGCGAATTCATTTCTCATTTTAGAAGAAGAAGAAGATGAGATTGCTATTTTTCTGTGAAGTTTACCAAATATTTGATTAAAATGAGATTGCTATTTACTACTATTTTCATAAAATATTTTGTATATTTACTAGGAAATTGGACTAATAGTGAATTTTCAAAAAAAAATCTTTTAAGGTTATATATATATATATTATACGAGGAAACGAGGCATCAAATAAACCGATTGGTCCGATGTTCATTTTCTTTGTTTAGTTCAATGCTAAATTAATTTTATCTTATGACTTATATCTATCGAGTAATCAATCATTTTGAAGCCAAAGACATATTCTCTTGGTATTGGGAAACCATATTCCTCATTTGCAACCCAACTTTTTTCTTACCATTCATAATATATTCTTTATCATCAAACCAAACTAAATTAGAAGAACATTATAATGTCGAATATGATGATAATGATGGTGATATATTTTTGTTAAGGATAATAATGTCATGATTATGATGATGATGATGATGATGATGATGATGAATGGCACTTTGAGAATCACAACTTAGCTTGAAACTTTCTGAAAAAATCCTCAATTCATTGCACATTTTCTGTAACCAAATTCCCTCTTTAGACGCTTTCGTTAGTGCCATGTATTCAACCTATGTGGTTGATAGGGCTACCACATGCTGAAGACTGGCTCTCCAACTCACTGTGTTCCCTCCTACTTGGAACGCATATCCTGAAACTGATATTCTTCTGTCAAAGTCTGTAGTATAATCTGAATTACAAAACCCTTCAATATTTAGATGATCTGACTTGGTGAATGTTAGGCTAATGTTTGTTGCTCTTTTGATGTACCTTAGGATCCACTTAACCGCATCCCAATGTTCTCTTCCTGGCTTAGCCATAAACTTGCTAACTAAACAAATAGCATATGCAAGATCAGGTCTTGAACATTGCATACATGAGACTCCCAACTGCACTCGCATACAGAATGTAGCTCATATGTAGTGCTTCTTTAGTCAACTCTCCATGTGTTAGACTTCTCAGTTTGAACTGAGTGTTGACTGGTGACACTACAGCTTTA
Organism: Cardamine occulta; assembly: GCA_028015245.1. NCBI lineage: Eukaryota > Viridiplantae > Streptophyta > Magnoliopsida > Brassicales > Brassicaceae > Cardamine > Cardamine occulta. Next base: position 12,203,471 of record CM051370.1, on the reverse strand, counting down.
TATTCATCCATATTGAATGTTCTTAGTACCTGTCTAAGGTATCTGTTATGTGATAGCTTTAGAGTCCCTTTCTTCCTGTCTCTAATGATGTCCATACCTAGAATCCTAGTTGTTGGCCCTAGATCCTTCATCTCAAACTCTTTACTTAGACTCTTCTTCAGATTGTTAACCTGTTCCGAGTCTTTTGCTGCTACTAGCATATCATCCACATAGAGTAAGAGAAATATCTGGTCATCATTAGTTGATCATTTGTGGTAGACACATGGATCATTGACACATCTTTGGAATCCCCGAGACTTCATAAAGTAGTCAAACTTCTGATTCCATTGCCTTGGAGACTGTTTCAGTCCATATAGTGAATTCTTTAGTAGACAAACCTTATCTTCACTTCTTTTTTCTATGAACCCTTCAGGCTGATTCATGTAGATGACTTCATCCAGAGTATCATGTAGAAAAGCAGTCTTCACATCAAGTTGTTCTAACTCTAGATCAAAATTTATAACAACTGATAACATGATCCTAATGGATACATGCTTAACTATCGGAGAGAATATTTCATTGTAATCTACTCCTTCCACCTGTGTAAATCCCTTAGCTAAAAGCCTTGCCTTGTATCTAGGTCCTTTAACTCCTACAATGCCTTCTTTGAGCTTGAATATCCATTTACATCCAACGGTTTTCTTTCTATCTGGTTTTGAGACAATCTCCCATGTCTCAGTCTTTTCCAAAGACTGCATCTCCTCAAACATAGCCTGCTCTCATTTCTTCTAATTTTGATCTCTCATAGCCTCATGTACGGTTTTTGGCTCATCAATATCAATCTCCTCTACACAAGTTAGTGCATAAGTCACATAATGAGAGTCTTCATACCTTTTTTGTAACGCCCGTGTTCCAGAAATTAATTAATTTAATTAATTTGGAAGTTCTTTCGAGTTTATGAACCTTAGAAAAGTTTTGAAAAATTAATTATGGGGTGAAATAATCAATTTAGATTTGTTTCGAGGGTATCATAAATCGAATAGAAAGTTGTGGGGGTTTTCTCAAAAGGAAGTCAAAATCATTTTTGTTCTCTTCTTCTTCCTCTTCCTCCTTTGTCGCATTTGCAGCTGAAAAAAAAAGCTTGGGAGCTTGAGAGTGAGAGCTTGGAGAAGAAAGAAGAAGAGAGAAAGGCTTGGTGAGCTTGTGAGAAGCTTGGATCTTGTGAGATCAAAGGGTGTGAAGCTTTGAGAAGCTTGGAAAAAGGAGTGGGTTCAAGGCTAGGGTTTGGCGTGGGGCTAGGGAAGAAAGGGGAGGTCTTCTTGAGCTTGGGGATTTCATCCTAGGAAAGATCCATCCATTCTAAGGTGAGTTGTGACCAAAGGTTAACATTAAGCCATGTGTGGGGGCTTGTGGGGGTTGTGCTAAGCTTTGGGGTGTTCCTAGATTGCTTAGAAACCTTGTGGTCATTTGTGGGGCTTTAGCTAGAGTTTGCTAAGCTTGTGGTGGTTAGAGAACCATGGATTTGTGATTGTTGTGCCTTGTTAAGCTTTTATTGTGAATTCTTATGTTTGCTTGGTGATTGTGTGGGTTGTGGTTTTCTGGTGATTCCATGGCTTGTTGGGAGTGTTTCCCTAGTTGCTTGGTGTGTTATTGCCTTGCTTGGGTATGTGTATTGGTTGTGGTTTAGAGGTTTGGCCTTAGGAGTATGCCTAGGCTAAGTTGAGAAGTGGGGAAATCGGACCCGCTATCGACCAGGTGTGGTCGATAGGGCGAGGCCAATAGGCACTATCGACTAGGGCTGGTGATAGAGCGAGGTCGATAGGTCCTGCTAGACGTTTTTCCTAGTGCTTATCGACCAGGTATAGTCGATAGGGTGTATCAACTAGTTGTGATCAATAGGTTTATCGATAGATCCTACTGGGTGTTTTTCCTAGTGCTTATCGATTAGGTTTGGTCGATAGAGCGAGGTTGATAGGGTGTATCGACTAGGTGTGATTGATAGGTAAGTCGATGAGTTTCTTCGGATAGTTTTTAGGATGGCTATCGACCAGGTGTGGTCGATAGGTCGAGGTCGATAGTGACTATCGACCAGGTGTGGTCGATAATATGTGGTCGATAGGTTATGGTCGATTGACCCTGTTGTTCTGTGACTTATGTTTTTAGCATTTTTGATGTTGTGAATTGCTAGGTGGTTAGTCATGGATGTGTTTGATTAGCTTTGCATAAGGTTGCATGTTAGCTGATTGTTTGAAATAATATGTGTGTTATTATTTCGTGTTGGTGTGGTTGTTTGAATTGTGTGGGCTTTCTTATAACCTGTTGTTAGGAGGATCAATCTCACTCAGTGTTTGGTTTACCAAATGTTGATGCATCACTTTTGTCGATGCAAGTAAAGATAAGGCGTGATTGTGGAATCGAGGCAGTGATGAGAGGATGATTAGGACCCTGTAGTTTTGTGGTTTTTGTAGCTTTCATAGGATTGCTAGAACCGGTAGAACTGTTGACCATGCGTAGTCGTTGTTGCTTGTTGTATGTTAATTAACTGGAGAATATTTAAATATATGGGCGTTTATTTATTAAGTAATTGCTTAAGTTAAAAAAAAAAGTGTGGTCATCACAATTCTGGTGGTTGAATGTTACTTCTTCTTTCTCTGTCTCGAGCCAGCAGATAACCTTCTAGAGAGTCATGTTCAACCTCTTGATTCCCTTCTAAGGATCTGAATCATGTTCTTCTTCAGTTTCAGAGGATTCACTTTAATTTGATTCTTCTGAGGATACTCCACCTTCACCGGTAGTTTTCTCACTGTCTGAAACTGCCCCACCTTGGTCAGTGGGACCTTGAGCAGTGGTCTTTGATCCCTGGATTAGCTTTGTACTAAAAGTGACCTTCTTTGAATTTTTAGACTTACTCTCCCTAGGTGTTTCAGTCTTTTCTTTCTCCTTGTACAAAGTTTCTTCATCAAATACTAGATTCCTACTTATAGTGCACTTACCTTCTTTTAGAATCCATACCCTGAATCTTTTAGTTCCTTGAGAGTAACCCGTGAATATGCCTTTGACAGCTCTAGGACTCATCTTGTCCTGTTGTATGTGTACCTATGCTACACAACTAAAGCTTATAAGACCACTATAGCTACCTTTAATCTAGACCAAAGTTCTTCAGGAACCTTGAAATTTAGGGATGCATTTGCGGATCTGTTTATCAGATACACGGCTGTTCCAACAGCTTCTGCCCAAAATTGCTTCTCCATCCCTGATTCAGCTAACATACATCTTATCTTATCAGCTATCGTTCTATTCATCCTTTCCGATTCACCATTCTGTTGTGGTGTATAGGTGCAGATCATGTGTCTCTTTATTCAGGATTCTTTGTATAACTTGTCCATCTGGTTATTGCAGAATTCAATTCTATTATCTGTTCTTAGGCACTTGATTTTCTTGTTGGTTTGATTTTCCATGAGAGTCTTCCACTCTGAAAATTTCTCAACCACTTCATCCTTACTTCTTAAGAACTTGATCTATACTTTTCTTGAGTAATCATCAATAAAAGTTAAGAAGTACTTACAACCTGACAAGCTTGATTCATTCGAGACTGATCCCCACAAATCACTGTAGATATATTCCATAATAGAAGTTGATGTGTGCTTAGCTTCTGGAAAATTTTGTTTGTGAGACTTTCCTAAAATACATTCCTCACAGAAATCCAAAGTATGAACTTCTTTAGAGTCTAAGTAACCTTCTTTTACCAGAATGTTTAGGTTCTTTAGACTCATGTGTCCTAACCTTGAATGCCATCTGTTTGTTTTGTTTATTTCGGCCCAAGTAATAGATGCTTCTCCTGTAAGAACTATACCATCCAAGTAATATAGTCCATCTTGGTACTCTCCTGCAATCACTTTCTTTCCTTGTTTGTAGAATGTTACCTTGAACTCCTCAACAATATAGTTGCAACCATTCTTCTCAAACTGACCATATGAGATGAGATTTCTGCCCATTGTGGGTATGTATCTTACCTCTGTAAGTGTCACAGTAGTGCCATCCGGATTTAGAATCCTCAGCTTCCCTATGCCTTTCACTTCACTATAAGTGTCGTTTCCTATTAGAACTTTTCCCCCATCAATTTTTTCAAGATCAAATAGGACTTCTTTATCTGGGGTAATGTGGAATGTACACCCAGAGTCAAGTACCCACTCATGCTTTATGTTGTGAAGGCTGGCTGTTAGTATCATTGGA
>CM051370.1:12149159-12199159 GCA_028015245.1 Cardamine occulta | reverse complement strand
TGCTCTTCTTCTATAGCCATGTTTGCTGCATTTTTAGCATTCTTCCTTTCTGGGCAGTCTGCTTTAAAATGACTTTCTTTGCCGCAAACCCAGCACTCTCTAGCTTTTGGCCTAGACTTTGATCTCCTATCTTGGCCTTTTGACTTGTTTCCTCCTTGACCACTGTTTCTGTTCTCTGTTCTACCTCGGCTCACAAACAGACCTTCTGAGTTTAGTCTTGATTTTCCTATAAGACCTTTCTCCCTTAATTCTATCTCCTTAGAATATGCAAAACTCGTCACATCATCAATGGTTAAGGTTACGGTTTTTCCAACCCCATACTTGAGAGTGTATCTAAGTGAATCATACACTTCTGGAAGTGCATATAAGATCTGAATTGCATGATCTTCATTTGTGATGTGGACATTAAACTGGCAAAGTCTGAAACCAGTTTGAGAAAACTGTCTAGATTTTCATCTATGCTCTTGTTTTTTCAAACTTGAAGCATGAGAACCTTTGCTTCAAATAAATCCTGTTAGGTAAGGATTTTTATTTGATACTTCTTCTCCAACCCCTGCCATACCTCTAGAGTTGTTCTTTCCTTTATTATTTTCCTAAGAATTCGATCCTCCAAAGTCATGCAAATAAGATTCTTTGCTATTTTATCCTTAGCTGCCTAATCTTCTTTTGCTTTAGCTTCATCTTTTCAATTTTTACTTCAGCTGATTCCTTCTCATCTCCCTTGGGATCAGTTTTCCCTAAAATAGACGTTGGTGTGCTCTCCTACACACATGACTCCAAACCCAGTAGTTCTAGCTGGCAGATCATCTTATACTTCCATAGACCAAAGTCCCCTTTACCGTTGAATTTTGCCACATTGAACTTGCCAATGTTTTGCTCCATGTTTGTTCTGTTTCAAGGTGAAACTACAAACAAGCTTGATTTCCTTAGTACCTGATAGCAGAACCTGATACTAGATCGCCTTCTGCTTCACCTGAGTGCTCTGATACCACTTGTCAAGTTTTAACCTGTAAATTCGTTAATTAGCTTAAGTACTTCACAAGTACTAAAGCTTAGACACCAAAAATTTAACGAGTTCCCCTCAGAACCTGATGGTATGTCTCATATGGGAACCGACTCCCACAAACATCCACTATAAGAAATCAAAATTTAAAATTTTACAAACTCTCTCTTAAATCTCTCTATAACCTATCTTTGTGTTTCCCTTTTCAGATACCTTGATCAAGTACGTGAGAACGTCAAGATCTTTCTACCAAAGGATGAGAACCCGAAAGACAAGAACTCCAAGAACAAGAACACTTAGAACTCCTCTCCGAAACTAGAAGAACAATGTAAATACCTAAAACTCTCTTATCTCGAAAACTCTATTCTTTGTATCTTCCGCTTCTGAATATTGGTGATGATCTTTTTGTAGAAACTTGTCGAGTATTATAAATACTTGAGAACCGACTTGAATTTGATTTGCCCTACCTCGATTTTCTTTTCCCACAAGTAATCTCCTTTTCTTCTTAATAGATCGTTAATCCATTCTTCTTCTTTGATCTCTTAAGAACAGGTCCAAATGTTGGACCAATTTTGTGATGATCTATTAAACTTAAAATGAATGACAACACCAATTCTCCACACTAGGAAAACGCTAAATATTTCGAGACTACGAAAACTGTAAAGTCTTATGGGACTTCAAAAATTGTGAAGTTCTATGGGATTTCGAGAAATGTAAAGGTTTATGGAATTTCGAAAATGGTGAGATTTCAACACCTGCCAATATTGCATTAGTTTGTACAAATAGATTTTGACATTTTTTGAATAAAAATAGTTTAGTTCTGTCTTATCTAGTGCTTATGAAAATATTAAACTTATCAAAATTCCTATTTGATTTTTGTTCAGCCGAATTCGAAACAATAGATCAACAATCTCAATATCTTTTTATCTCTAGCATATTAGTGTCTTAAAAAAAGTTATGGTAATCTTTTTTTTAATCTCCCTATAGTTATATTTAAAAAAATTAATTTTTAATAAACTAAATATGTACCTTATTATTTTCTCAAAAACATTATCTCAGATTGCCCAATAAATTCTAACATAAAGTCCAACCCCTTAAATTCCACCTTCATATTAAAGTATAGGAATGTTTCGAATTTTGGATCGGATTCGGTTAGAGTTTTTTTCGGATTCGTGTAATTTGGATATGAGAGTTTAGTATCCGTTCGGGTTTTATGACTATTCGGTTCAGTTTCGGAGCTGGATTTTTTGGTGCAGTTTCAGTTTGGTTTTCATATTTCGGTTTTTGGCAATTTATTTTTGAAAAGGGTAAACTATGTGATTTAAGGCCATTGGTCTTCAGACCTAGATGAGTTTGACAACTACTATTTCTCTTTGTGGTATAAATGGTCCAATAGCCCCACCAAAACAAATATATATTTTAAAACAGAAAAATGACCATTTAATTCCTCAGTTTTTATTATTCTCATCTTTAATTTCCTGAATTTGGGTGAGTTTGATTAAGGAAGGATCATAGTTTGAGTATAGATGAGAAACGTAGAGTTTATTACTAAGGAATTTTGTTAGAAATTCATGTGAATTTAGAAATGATGGTAATCTGAGGATGCTCTTGTTCATTGATCACTTGATTTGGTGTCTTTAACTCGGAGATTGTGATGGAATGAAAACAAAGAGATGTATTTGTTTAGATAATCATAGGTGACTATGCAAAATTGTAGCTATCAATCAGTTTTATCAACAATGTTTGATGTTTCTATGATATCTTGAACATGTAATTTGTTATACTATGCAGCATGCTCAAATCATAAGCATAGTTCTACTTGTTTTGATCGAGGAATCAAATCATAGTCACCTTTTTTATTTCTCTAACTGTGAAAGCTAATATAAGATGATCTCTATGTTCTGATTTGATTATGTGTCTGGAGTCTTTTTATCAATGTATCAGAGGTTGATGAGTTGATCTAAACACTCAATTATGTCTTTGAGTATTGGTTTCAGATTAATTTCAATGTATATAAATTAATCTGTTTTTTTTGGTGTTAATTTTTTTTTTTTTTGTCGTCAGTGTTAATTTTGATATGTTTTTCACTTTGTGACTTTAGCATGTTCATAAAAATACTGGAAATCAATGTCTGCTCATGGACTAAAATTTGGGACTGTTGTATAGTTTTTGCTTAGCATGTGTCTTCAAATGTTCGGTTTATTGTGGCAAAGTGAAGTGATACGTGGGTTGCTTTTAGTTCCATGATATATCAATGTTTCACTTTCTAATGGTGATCTTGTTCTGTTTATGAATGCAGATGTTGTTGTATACATGTGATGGTGAAGACTCAAGATCGTGGAAACTGAAGAATTACTCTTGTTAAGGTGTGAAAGTTTTTATTTTTGTGAGAAATTATAAATGCATACTGTAGACTTTTGCTTTGTTTTGAGGATTGTGACATGATTTTTTAAGTGTTGTTTGGCTTGTAAAATTTCCATTTTTTGTAAACCAATTATAAATGCATATTTGAAGTTCAATTTTAAATGTTAAAATAATAATTTGAAAAGTATTTAGTTGTAAATATATTTTAAATCAATCATGATTAGGTTAAAGCATGGGTATTTTAGTCATTTTCTTATTAAAACTATCTAATAAGATGGAGATGAAGATTTACAAAAACTAAACAAACAAACAAAAGTTCATTCAACATTCAGATGAAGTATTTGGATTAATACAACAAGGACATTAAGACAACAATCTGAGTCCTCCTTGTGATGCTCCCTTAGATAGTCCTCATGATGATCCAGCTTGAGAATCTCCTACTTGTAATGATCCAGCTTAAAAATATCCTTCCTACAAGAATAGGAGAACTAATTTGTAAACATGAAAATTGGGGAATAAATTTGTAAAAGTGCAAAAAATGGGAATTAAAATAGTTAATCTTTGTTTGACAAAAAAAAATAGTTAATCTTTACTTTAGAATTAGATTGACTATAACATACACTATGATGGTTTAAATGTCTCAATCTTATTTTGTTTGCATGCCAAGGACAAACAAACAAGAACAGACCCAACCTGGTGTGGCCTGCCATAACAGTTGTAAACTTGTAATGTATAGGAGAATGACGATTAACCCAAATAAAGATGCTTCCTTGAACATAGAGAGATAAATGCAAAAACACAAAAACAACAAAGATTCATCTCATGTAATCAAATCTCTCAACCCCCAAACTCTTTCAAGCAATGCACCAATCTCCATATACAAACAAAAAAAAAAGAGAAAAAAAAAAACTCTCAAAGCAGTATGTTTTGTTGTGAATACTTTTTTTTGCAGAGTAAGATGATTTTGGTTCTAAGAGCCATCCATGGAAATATCACCACCGGTCGTTGGCTTTGTTGGAGTTGCTCCAAAAGTGAACTCTTGAGGAGGAACACTTAAACCAGGAGATGAAAATATAGAAGACGTTGGAACATTGTTGAACACAGGAGCTTGAGTTTGATTATTAGGAAAACCAAACCCAAACGTTGGAGGATCGTTAATATTCATCGCCGACATCATTCCAGATCCGAATATCGTCTGCTCAAACTCCTCCAATTGTTGATAAAACTCTGTTGTAAAAAGAAGAAAAAGCAACGAAGCAAAACAGTTTCAACAACAATAAGTTTATATAATCAAAATCCTAAGTGTCAGTGTAAGTACTTGCCTGGACTTATGTCAGTGGTGGGTCTCTTTTGTTTAACCCATTGATGACTCTCAGTGAGTCTCCAACCTTTACGTTTCATCAAGTATGCTACAACAACAGCTGGTGATCTATCAAGTAAACCAAAACACAAGAGGAATTAAGACCCCAAAATGTCATGATTAGTCTAATTCATTACATGTTTAAGAAAGCAGCCGCAAAAATTTTGTATTTTTAGATAATGATAAATGTACTAACCTACTTTTCCCAGACATACAGTGAACAAGAACACGTGCCTTGTCCTTCTCACATTGGTCTACACAAGTAAATCATGGATTAGAAAACAAAAAAGATAAACTCTAAAAAAGGATTTTGAGAGATAGAATAGAATCTGAAACCTAAGAACTTGATAGCTTCATCAAATTGTAAGACTTTTTCATTATCAAGTCCATGATATGTGAATGAGTTCTTGTAGAGATTCTGGCACATAGGAACAGTCTGAACAGAGAAACAGAACAAGAAAAAAAAAACAGAGTCAATAGTCAAAATACCAAAATTAACATATTCATCTCAATTACCATAACAGGAATTTAAAACAGAAATCAAAATCAACCCTTAACTAATAATATACTAAGTATATGATAAAGCCAAATTATTGAAAAAAAAATCAAAATCCTAATTCAAATCAAATCATTACAGAACCTAAAACAATTCACAACTCTTTGAACTGATTACAAAATTACAGAAAGACTTACATTAAGAACACGAGAAATTCCCTGAGTTTTGAGAAGTTCAGAACGAGAAGCGTTATCGTAGCTACCGAGGTAAAGAAACTCCGGGAGAATCTCCGATGGAAAAGCACTGATATGGACTGGTTGCGCCGGCGTACCGGAATTAACCGGCATACAATGACCACAGATTCCACAAACTTCACCTTCTTCGTATTTGTGATAATGTCCACAAATTGAACAAGGGTTCTCTCTTTCTCTCTTTCTCATAATCAAATTCGGATTTTTTATTTTTTATAACCTAGATCCGAGTATTGATCAAAACCCAGATCAGATAAGAACCCAGAATCGAAGATCTATAGACGGAGAAAATTAGGGTTTGGGTTGGAAATTTTTTGAACGCAAGAATCGGGAAGAAGAAGAGACTTGAGAGTTTGGGTTAGTGTTTTTGTGAGAGAAGAGAATAAAATTACTTTTATTTTTGTCATCTTCTTCTTCCATGGCTTAATACGGTTCCGATAGATGACACGTGTCACGTGGACTTATGTAAATCTCATAAACACTTACATGTGTTCCAGTTCTGTAAGATACTGCGAGATCTAAAATGAGTCAAATATGTGAAGTTAATATGTAAGATACTGCGAGATTTACTCACTTGTTTTTTTACTAGATTTACAAAAAAAAAAAAAAACAATTTCCTTTTTCATTTGCTCAACGACTTTTCATTTTTTTGACTGGAGAAATTTTTGTTAATTAGGGAGATTTGTTTTTTGTATCAAACTTTATTTAAGTCGGGAGATATTGTTTCAATTTCGTTGTTTATTTATTTGAATGTAAATGTTTCTAATAACTTTTTTTTTTTTGCCGGCAATGTTTCTAATAACTTTGTTGAAAATAAATTGTTATATTAAAGCCTGATAATGTCTCACAAAATTTTAACATGTATCAAAGTTATATTTAAAAAAAAATATGTATTAATTAATCGATTAGATCTTGATATGTATCATGATGTCATTTATATAATACGATTGATGGAGAAAAAAAAATTAATTTTTGGTATTATAAGATGCTAAGAAAAAATTGTTATAAATGGGGATGCAAAATAAGTAATCAGTTATAAACTAATTTCATATTATATTTTTTATTTTTATTATAAAATTATAAGTTGATCGAGATCATGTCATTAATTATTGATTTTGTAAGATGGTAATTTTTTTAAGTTATAGATTGTAATGAAAGAAAAGTAATCAATTATAAACTAACTTTACACTACATAGTAATCCGCGAAAATATATGTGTGATATTTCATTAGTTTATATAATTATAAATTATTATTAGTACTTTAAATTACATTTATTTTATGTTTTTAACATTTAATCTATCTTATTATTATCATTATATATAGTTAAGCAATGGTCTTAAGTAGTATACAGTAAAACTTTTATAAATTAATAATGTTAGGACTGTGATATTTTATTAATTTATCGTGATAGTAATTTATCTATAAATTAATATTTATTAATCTATAGAGAGATTAGTTTCAAAATTATAATTTAAATTTTCATCTTAAAAGTTTAGAAAATATGAATTGAAATTATTTGATCTACATAAAATTAATGTTTTAAATGTAATAATGTGTAGTTTTGACTTAAATATTTAATATTAAGAAGAAAAAAGTTTTTTTAATGATAAATAACAAAAACTACTAACAAATTCACTATGCATATGTTATACATAAATGTAAAATTATGATTAGTTACTTCACTTTCCCATTTTAACAATTTATGAAACTATAAAAATCAAAATGATGCGTATTTAGAAGGTAAAAACTTATAAAAGTTTTTGGCTACGTTGATGATGAAATAATAGACGATACCACAATTCCATAGTTTAAAATATAGCACAATAATTGTTTGATACAATAGTTTACTAATGATATTCAGTTAAAAACATTAAAACATACAGTAGTATATTATCTTCTATATATGTTTATATATATATATATATATACATAATTATTAATTTTCGTTACTAATGGGACTATATATTTACATAGAGATTTCAAAAAGATTATTATCTTATTATTTTATCAATTTTTGTTAATTTTTACATTAGTCCAACTCGGGACCGGAAAAGTTTATTATTTTATCGTATTTATTAATTAATCGAATATTAATTTATAGAGGTTTTACTATATAAATGATAAGGATCAATTCACCTATTGTCAATTAGTTTTGATTCCATAATCTAATATAGTATCATAGCCCCATCACATGCTGTCCAACCCGATCTATAAATAGCCATATCCAAAATTTGATCTGGCAATCCATATTCGAATATACCAAGAAGTGCCATCATCTCAAATAAAAGAAAATTTTCTTTGTTTGTTTATAACTACTATAAAAATATGAAGCCTTTTAACAAAAAAAACTACTATTAAAATATCAATATATAGAGATTATGATCTTATATAAATGTTAGCTACTTTAATGTTTATGAGCTTGAATTTTTATGAGAATATATTTATGTTACAAATATTTTTTTATATTTTTGTTTTATCATTTTTAACATGAAAGATATAACTTTATAATACATTAAGTGAATGTGATATCAAATTTAGAAATGTAAATAAAAAAAGTTATATTTAAAAAAACAATATATAAAATTATTGGTAATGAGTTCTAAAATTGTTAATTTGTATATAATTAAATATAATTATATACTCCCTCTGTTTCACTTTATGTATAGTTTAAGGTTTTTACAAACTAATTAAAAAAACATGAATTTTTCTATTGTATCCCTCATTAATATACCATATATATATTTCATTGGTCAAGACATTAAAATAATAGGGATAATATTAGAAGTTTTGCCAAATTAATGCATTAAAAACACAAAACAACCCTTATAATGAAACAAATTTAAAATTCTAAAATTACACTTAAAGTGAAACAGAGGGAGTATATAATTAATCAATTATTTCTTGTATTTACTATATTTATAATTAACCACACAAATTACAAATATAATGAACATGTTTTATTAATTTTACTTGCAATTCATTGTTTTAATCTAAAATTTTATATGCATATATCCATAAAAATCTTAAATGTGGAAAAAATTTTTGATGTTGCATATTTAATAAATATTATATTCATTTATTAAAATGAATTCATAGAAGCCGACCAAAAAAATGAATGTATAGAAGATATAAATGGTCATCCATAAATTAATAAAACCTATTTCGTTTGTTGTTGTAAATCTTATATTATTAATTTAATTTTAATGTGAATTATGGTATTTCTTTAATTTGATGCAAAAAAATAAATTGAGTGGGAACTATATGTTTTACTGAATTTGGTGTGACTAAATTATCCTTAATGATAGATTAAAATTTATTTGAAAAATAATTATTTTCTAATGGCAATTTATGTAATATGCTACATAACTATTTGTTAAACTTCTTTTAACATTGCTCAAATAATAATATATAGATTATAAATTTTCATTTAATTATAAACTTATGGATGTCAAAAAATTAATTATTGGTAATATTATAAGATCGTGATTGTTTTTTTTTCAATTATACATGGGGATGGAGAAGAAGTAGTCAATTATAATTTCATATTTGTATGGTCCAAATGAATAGTCTGTACTTGATCCAAATGCTCTAGATCCACCTTATATAGTAACAAGGCGTTGTGTGTCAATAGTGAGCTAGAGGGGTTTTTTACGAGCTCACGGGGTCCTCGGCAAGACTGCTCGCTATCTCCTTATCTTTTGATTTAGCGAACAATGTTATTTCTCTGCTTTTGAATAATGCTGCGAAAAATGGGATGATTGGCTATCAGCCATGGTGTCGGGAATTGAAGGTAACCCACTTAAGTTTTGCAGATGAAATTATGATCTTCCTTGATGGTACAACTGATTCAATTAGAGGTACAATGTCGGTACTCTCAGATTTTGTTAGATACTCGGACCTGATTGTCAATGCTTCAAAATCCCCACTATATTATGCAGGTAGGATATCTCATGCCTTGTCTTTGGAAGCACAATCTCAGGGTATTCCAATGGAAACTTTGCCTATTTGTTACCTCCACTTGCCGCTTACAACTAAGAGTATGCCGAGGGAAGACTATGAGCCCCTTATTGATAAAGTTAGGTCACGATTTCTCTCATAGACATCTAAGGCTCTCTCTCCTTTGCGGGTCAGCTCCAGTTGATCAAATATGTTATTGTGAGTATAACTAATTTTTGGTGCTCCGGTTTTTGCCTTCCGCAACATTGTTTTGACACCATTGATAGCATGTGCTCTGCTTTCCTTTGGTCGGGTTCTCCAAAGCGAAGGTGGCTTGGAATGAGGTTTGTACTCGAAAGATTGAGGGTAGTTTGGGTATTAGAAAGATAAAAGACACATCACGAGTATTTTCTCTAAATCTCATTTGGCATCTTTTTAGTTATTCAGGATCTATTTACGTGGCGTGGACGCGACACTATCTCCTTAAGGGGCAATCTTTATGGGATGTAGTGAAGGGCACAAGAGGGTCTTGGATTTGGCAAAAACTTTTAAAACTCCGCCTATTGAAGAAAGAGTTTCTCCAGGTTGATATTCGTGATGGGGCCAACACTTTTTCTGGTTTGACAAATTCAACGCCTATTGAAGTGGTAGAAAGCTCAGGAATTTTCACTATGGCAATTCAACAACAAGCTAAGGTCACTGATGTTGTGAAGGATCGACAGTGGTATATTAGGCGATGCAGGGGCAAGGACTATCAAGCTTTGGCACAACAGATGTGTTCTTTGTAACTAGCAAATCCTTTATTTGGCGAGGATATATTCTTTGGAAATCTGGACCATCTGACTTCAAAGCAATTTTTTGTTCTCTAAACAAACCTGGCTCCAAATCCGTGAAAAAGCACATCGGGTCCCATGGTCTTTAGTGATATGATTTTCTCTATATATTCCACGTTATGTGTTCATTACTTGGCTGGCTATTCGTGATAAGCTTTCAACATGGATTCGTACTCAACAAAGGGGACAACCGCAAGCATGCTTGTTATGTGGAGAACCTCAAGTGTCAAGAGATCATCTGTTTTATGCTTGCCCTTATACTTTTTCAGTTTGGACCTCTCTTTACGGCCAGTTGATTGGACGCACGATCACTCCAGACTGGAATTATACTCTTTATTCTTTGATGAGTAACAAGAGATTGAAACAGGATCAAGTCCTTATTCGACTCGCTTTTCAAGTATCAATTTACCATATTTGGAGGGAACGAAATGATAGACGACATGCACAGGCTGCTCATCCAGCTCCGTTTCTTGCTCATGCTATTGACAAGTTTATTCGAACTCATTTTTCATCTCACCATCCTCAATCCGAAGGAACTGACTAAAGCATCCTTGAATGGTGGGTGTTCATGCATTCCATCCCATCGCCTAGAATGTTTTAATTTTGTCATCTTCCTCTTGCTATGTAACCCGTAAAAGGGTTGTTTTTAATCGTTTTCGCTTATATTTCAATTTCATTCATGTAAATAACTCAATTTGTTGATCAATCAATATCATATTTCAACAAAAAAATAAAATTACAAAGGCATTGTAGGCTCTGGGGTGAGACAAATATGTTCATAGAGATGTAATCTGAGTAAAACAAATTCAGTCCAACCTATACGGCTATATTATTGGAAATCTGCCTACCAAAAACCCAAATTCAAGAAAACCCCATAATAGTATTGTTGGCAATTTAATTCATATGTAAATCCACTGAAGATTCATGGATACATCCATAGAATATGATATTCCTTTATGAAGTGATATTCCTTTATTAAGTGACTCTTAAATCTAGTGCCATTTAAAATGTTTTTTTCCTTTGAACAAGAACCAAGACAGAGAGAACAAAAGAAGATGAAGCAAACTTGCAACTTCCTAAAAATTTCAACAGTTCTATCGCATTCTCTGTCTCCAACCTTGTTTTCAACTCTTATCGGTATGATTCTCCAAACGTCGTCTCTATCGTTGCTACACAACGAAAAATCAAACAGTACATGCTTCTTAGAATTTGTTGTATTTACTTGGAATATACTCTATATAAGTAGCTACCCTACATTGAAACTTTTACTCTGATTGTATTGCAACATAACTCATGTTTCTAGTTGAAAATGCTCGGCGAATTTGGCCAAGTGCAAGCAATGCAGCACCTTAAACCATTAGCTCAGGATCTCTTAAAGCTCTTAAGATTAAGTATCGGGTCCAACTTCTCTTTCATAAGATCAAATCAATCCTCTGATATAACACCAAGTCACCTAGAGCTGTTGACAAAAGCTTCATGAAACTTCAGATTCATATACATGGAAAAAAATTAAAAACAAGCAACAAATACATACTTTAGCAGGTTTATAGCTAGGGACACAATTATTTTAATGGCAACTTCTCGTGTGATGTTATGTCTTAGCTTTAATTATAAAATATGTCTGATATTAGTTTTACATGGAAGAGTGTGACTAAGATCTAAGAAGGATGACTAATGGAGTGGTGGCCTAGTGGTAGTACAAGGGGGTTGGTTCCTTTGTGCCCCGGGTTCAAACCCCCATTGGTACAGAGATGCATTCTTTAAATAAGAATGAACTAAAGGCTGACTTTGGGTACCGAGAGAGATTATGGGTCAAAGGCCCGAAACGTCCGCAGTTGATCAAAAACAAAAAAAACTAAGAAGCATGAACTAAGACCAAGTAAACTTTCCCACGATAGTTATCGTATAGCATTAAACGCAACCAAAACTAAGGTCTCGTTTTAAATATCTCCAAACAAATAGATTTGAATCTATACCTCCCCAAATTGAAAGTTATAAACTTCACAACCCTTAGATATTGGTTTTACCGTTTTACAACCTAAACCCAATATCAAACCACTTAAACCCGATATCAAACCGAATTAAAACCCGACCCAATCTAAAACTTGACCCATAATCGACCCGACCTGACTTCTTCATCTTCTTCATCCAACCCAATTTTGAATCTTCATAGCTTTTGATCCATGATTTTACTCTATTTCCTTATTCAGTTCTTCATTTTAACTTTCTAATTGATTACCATCTTTGAATAATATCTCAATTTGCAACAAATTTTGGAAATCAAGATCAATATTGAAAACTTTAGTGAAGAAGAAGAAGATTTTGAAATCCAAAATTGCAATTGTAATCTCGTGTTTGAATCCCTAAGCTTGTTGATCTCACCTTCTCTAATCGACAATATCTGTTATACTTCTTAACACAAGACAATTCCTCAAATATTTTCCTAAGTCATCAATCTCCTTATTGATTTTCCTTCTCTGGGATTAAATTATCCCCACGTTGGGAAATAACGAAGCTTGCAAGGCTATGCAGAGAGCCAAGATTGGCTCCAGCTCTGCCACACCTAATAAGATTGAAGACAGCATGATTTATACCCTTTCATTCTACCATGATGATACCTCGATGAAAAATTAATTGATTTTGTTTAAATTGATGATTTTCGTGTTAATGGGCTATGAAGCTCTACAATTTTCCCCTGTTTGAAGCATACATTATGACCTCGATTTTGTAAGTTTTGTAATCTGTAAGCTTGTTGTTGGGTCTTGATGTTTATTTTCTTCTTAAGAACTTGAAACTCGTAAGGAAAAGAACTGAAGCGTTTGATTTTGAATTTTGAAATTAAAACAATATAACATGATCTGAAATTGAAACAAGATTCTTAAGCGTTTTATTTTAAATTGAAACAAAAATTGAAGTGATACAAACTCTCGAAATCACACCTTGATGAACGAAGGTAGTGATTGAGATAGAGTTTTGTCGTTGAATCACACAACAACACACGAACCAGAATGTTTGAGTCCCACAAACAATCTAGAATCGCAGTCAAACAAGACTAAAGGAATCACACCAATAGACTTAGATTGACAAGAACACAAAAGACTACACTCTTTTGAAGAAAACACAATGGTTTATTAATAACTTGAATGAGACTGGGTTCTTACAATGGGGATGAGTTGAGCTTATATAGAGGACTTACTCAACATTCTAAAAGCCTAAAATAAGAAACTAAATCAAAATATTAAAAGAAAAACTAGCCGTTGGAGTTCTAATTCGAAATTTGGCCAGATAAAGAAAATGTCTTGAGATCTTGAGCCTTGAAAGCTTTGGTGCGAAATTGTGGTGTCTTGGGATATCTATATGCACTGAATAACCATCCAAAATGCAGCAATCTTGAAAAGGAAAGATCCGTTGTGATTTGATATCATTAGGCTCCAAAAATGGCAAGTCTTGGGGCTGGGGTTTGGTGAAGGCATGAACGTCCTTTGGAAGTCTCTTTCTCAGTCAAAAGGAAAGAGTTGATGTGCGAACTCCTTTATTGCTCTAAGGGTGAATGCATCAAAAAAAAGAAACTCCAAGTGTGAAAGGATCCGCCTGATCCTATGGGTGATAGTGTATGGTAAGGTGTTTCTTAAAGCCTCCGAATGTCTAAGAGTGTCTCCTGATTACCAATAATAGTTTTGGTCCGAACCAGTTATGATAAGTTCCAAACCAAGTGATAAATGACATGTGGGAAGGCTCCGTGGACCATGTCTTAAACCAGCTCGGTGATGGGGTGATGTCTCTCGATCAAAGCCTCCAAAATAGGTATGTTGTTGATGAATATCAAATCCTAGCCCTTCGAGGTACGTGGTTAACTTAGTGGTTAAGCTTACTCTATTATGCTCTATTCTGCTACTCGTACCGCCTCTCATCTTGGTAAGTTCCGGGGTAAGGATTGTACTGATTCTTACATCATGAAGTCTCCGCTTGCAAAGACTTGATTTTGAAATTGAAAACTTTAGGGAAAAGGAAGAAGAACAGAGGAACCGTTCAAAAATTGACAAGTTTTTGTTTCTCTAATCTACCAGATTTTAAGTTTCATGGCTCTCAATCTTCGCCAGAAACAAACTAGTAATTCTTTATTCGTAACTCTATGTGCTTAAAATAAATAGGTTGATTTTTTTTATTATTATGAATCTGGAATTCTGGGAGGGAGATTTTCATTAAAGGAAAACGAGCATGACTACACCCTAGAAAAGGTAGGCGTGAAGATCGAGGCAGCCGTCAAACAAATTTTCTGATTCAAGATGAGTTTCTTCCGTCGTCATCCTTCCACCGAGTAGATCTCTTCCTGAATGGTGCTTCCCGAAGACACGAGGCTGGTTGGTTTTGTCGCCGGAGAGCTCTTTCTCTGACATCTTCCAACCAATTTTGACTATCAATGAGTTCTCTTGTGATGTTTGTTTTCGTGCCCAAAGCTGCTCATTGGACCGGAGCTAATCATTCACTTGTGTTTGCAAATCGGATCTCCTCCTGCTCGCTCCTCGCAGTGCTGATCTTCCCACCGCAGATAAACCAGATCCACCAGACCCGCCAGATCCACCTTCAGCTCTTCACCAGCTTCAAACCAAAGTTCTACACATGGGCTCTCCCATGCCTTTACCGATTTCTGAGTATGGCCTTTTGGTTGGTTCTCTTGTTTCCTCGGGTGACATGTTTCTTGCCTTAGTGTGATCAATTACTGCAGTATGCAAGATGTTTTATGTACCTTTTTCAGCTGTTACGAGGTTTCGTTCCCTCTCCGGTCTGTTGAATCTCTCCAGCACTCAAGCCCCTTGTTATGTGTTCATGCCTCTTCTGTGGCCGGAGCTCCTTCAGACTGGTATCCCTTCGGTGGTTTTCAGCCCTTGCTTCCATCACTTGTATTTGTTCCTCGACCGCTTTGCTTCCCCAAGGTATGCTCTTGCCACTCGCCTTCTGACTTCTCTAATGTGGAATGTTTTCAGAATTGGGTTGAGTGGGAGGTTCTAGTGCGTGAATTTTCTGAGTTAGTTAGTTTGGGGTTGTGGAACTTAAGATTTGTTTGTCTCCACTTCTGGGCCTTATGGTGGCTTTCTTACAGCATTAGAGCGAATCTTTACTGCTTTCTGCAGTCCTTTATCTGCAATATGCAGAGTTTTTGAGTTTTTTCAGGTCTTTTTCTCTCCTAGTGTGACAGCGGGAAAGTCGCAAACTTGATAGCTCCTTTCCTCCCGTTAAACGGGAATTGATGGACATTTTCTGTCTTGCTTCCTCCTTTAAGGAGTTTGATTCCCTCATAGTTTTATCACTTGCGTTAAGTGGTTTGCTTGTAGGGGGTTTTTCGATGAAGATTAGATTTTCTTTGGTCTTCAGTTTAAGCAAAGGCTCATCAAAATGGTGTTTTATCGCCTCAGATTTTGTAGCCGTTTATGTGATTGTTAAATGTGCATTTGTTGCTGTTTCAATCTTGGGATGTAGATCACGGAATGTGTTCTCTAATTCCCAAGGATACTTCACGTTGCAGCTCTATCGGCGTGAGTTTAGAGGACTACTCCGCGACATTAGTAGCTCAAGTGTCTTGTTTGACATAATCGATCCTTGTTGCTTTTATTTGCTTAAGTGTAGTTGTTGTTTATTTGGCCAAGATGGCTTGTTTATCACACAATATGTGAACAAATTACTCCTTCATGGAGAGTAGCAATCTATAAAATGAGAGGTTTGACCCAAAAAAAAAAAAAAAAAAGGAATCTGGAATTATGGAAAATTCTGGTTTTATTTGAGTAAATGTTGATGTTGGTTCTTTGATCACATCTAGATGAAAGAAGTTTACAGGTTGATGAGTAGAAGAAGAAGAGGAATAGGTAGAGAAAATGTGAAGAAGACGATGGAGATTGGGTTTTAATCTGGTTTAGTATCGGTTTTAGGTGGTTCAAATACCATTTAGAAATAGTAAACAAAGTAAAACCAAAGTTCATGGGTTCTCACTTCTCATGTTTCAAATTTTAGATTTGGTGGGTATCTAAGTTTGGAACTTCCACTTTGGAGACATTTAGGTTCAAAACTTTGCCCAGATAGCTATACGATTGTTCCGAGGGGCAAATAACTCATCAACCCTAGTTTTTTTATCTGTAAATTAAGACATATATTTTTGCAGTTTCCTCGTTTGGGTTGATTTCAGCGTGGCCGTCGAAATATATGACTGCTCCACCAGATTCGCTAGAACCTCCTGATCCACCGGACTGTCGTGGGTCACGGCTCATTTCCAAAATCTTGATCTATGTCTCACTCAACATCAACTTAGTAGTCATGGTGGTGGTGATTGATTCTTCTTTCATATCTGCTCTTGCGTTTTCCACCTTCTCCACTGCCTCTCACAGATGCAGTCACCCGACGACCGACATACGATAATCATAAAACAATACAACACTTTAACCGATTTGTTTTTTTTGGTGTAATGGTTCGCACAAGGCCCGTAGAGACAACGAGATCATTCCAGTGCAAACCTGCTGCTTTCCAGTTTTGGTGTGATTAGATAAATTGTTGTCTATGCTATCTCAGGTTTTTCTTAATTAAGTTGGTTATTTGAAGTTTAAATACTTTAACGCATGTATCTTCTCTATTGCATGGTGTTTTAGTATCTATCTATCTATATATATATAGTAAAATGTGCTCTCTTCTCATGAGGCCACATCATATTTCTCATACTTTAATATTGTGACATGTCACCAATTGTTTTAATTAATTGTATTATGTTATTTACACTCTAATTCTCATAATATTATTATTTAATTATTTAATATAATTTGACAAGAATTTAAAAAGTTATTTACTCATAAAAATGATTTAATTTAATAATTTTAGTCTTATTAGATTTATTTATATACTTTAAAAAACTATTTACCTTCGAATAAATAAATCAAATTATTAATAATTGGTGTTCTAATTTATGATTTTTTCTTCATATTATAACTGAAGTTATAGCAAACATGTATTTTGATGATCTGAAATCGGTGTTCGAGCAAACGAAGATTCGTTCAACAGTGAAATATTCACGGGAGCTTTTAGAAGCTTGAATGGCAATTCTAAACTTTTAAAGGGCATATAAGAATGCGCATGTCATGAGAAATAGGTTATAATATCACAAAACGTTAACATGTTCAAACCAATCTTTGAGAAAACAAAATAAATGATTTTTTACAACAATCAATTCAATGAGCATACATCGAGAATGAACAGAAAAAACTAAACATGAGGAAGATAGTAAATTTTAAGTTTAAAATGAGTGAACATGTTGTTTGTGGTTCAATGTTTTGCATCGATGAGAGAATAAAAATCATATAATTGGAATATAAAAACACATAAAACGTTTATGGAAAGAGTTTAATGTTGTTGGTGACCTATGTATTGTGGTCCATTATTTAATTTATTGTGTTGATTAGAAAAAAATAACGAGAGAGAGAGAAAAGAGAATGACTATATTTTAAAACACATTAGACGTTTATAAATATATATTAATATCTGATTAATGAACATCCAACTGAATTTTTTAAAAAGTGTAAACAGTGGTTGTTTTTTTGAAATTTTATGAGAGTTCTCACACTTTATGTTATGCGATATTCAAGAGCTTATATAGAAATATAGATTTGAAGACTAAATTTATGGGTTGTTGGATTGAATTGAGTCGTGTGCAGTTATGAACATCCGATATGGCCAGTTTTATGATGGTTTTGGATGAAGTGATTTAAACATTAAAATTTTGACAAGGTCTAGTAGCATCTATATATGGCACATCTCCTCTATGGAAGGATTGTCTACTGCAACAGAATGATTGAATGTGTTTATTTAAGTATAATACACACATATTTCAGAATTTTAACTATTTCAAACAGAAACAGATATTACTTATGATTATGAATAACTAGATAAGTAATATTGCGATTTTTTTTTTGATAACATATGTTTTCCAAATCCATATTTCAAAATTTTAACTATCTAAAACATAACCAGATATTACTATTCATTTTAAATAAACAACCAAAAGCATACGACTATTCATTACAATAAAATACAACAATTTATTACCCATTTATCTTCTTTCTTTTTTGGCCGATCATTACCCCATTGATAAGTTACCAACATTACTCATGTTTAATGTTTTATATATGCGTTGTTAAGTACTATACATCGACTATACAATTTACATGGACATAATTATGTGAAAGGATTGTTTGTTTTTTTTGTTTTTTTTGTTTTTTTTTCTACATAAAGCTAGCTACTATATTGTTGTAATACCAAGCACAAACTGGATATT
Source organism: Cardamine occulta (assembly GCA_028015245.1). NCBI lineage: Eukaryota > Viridiplantae > Streptophyta > Magnoliopsida > Brassicales > Brassicaceae > Cardamine > Cardamine occulta. The sequence continues at coordinate 12,180,604 of CM051370.1, read as the reverse complement.
CCAGTGTCTCACTATAAAGAAAAAAATCTATCATAAAATTTATCGTACATAGGAAAAGAAAAATGGAGAGAAACATATTTATCAAAAAAATATATAACTAAATTATTGTTTTGGAAATCATGCTCGAAAGTCAAATTGTAACATGGCAAATAACTCCATTTTTAAAGGATTTTGCTTAGTTTTGAGACCCGAACGACTGAAGATTTGATTTCACTAAACAATTAAATATGTGAAAATAGATTTAGATATTCTTAAGGTATTAAAAACGGTTCTTTCCATATCTGTGATACTCTTAAGGTATTAAATATTGCATGATCATCACACAAGGAGATCTGGACCATGATGTAGCCAGCCACGTTTGATAAAAAACTATTGCATAATCATCACACAAAACTATTGCATGATCACCACGTTTGATACTCTGATAATATTGCATGATCATCACACAAAGGTTTTGTGATTTTTTTTTAAAAATATGATAAATATAAATTATAGTATACCAAAAAAATAAATTCAGTTTCAATAGTTTAATTATTTTCCATTTATTAATATACATTTAAATTATTACTTTTTTAGTGTCCCCTATTATAGTTTTTGTTTAATGCTAAGTTGATTATTATTCATTAAATATGTTTCAATTGCTTACAAAATATAAATAAATATCAATATATATATATCATAAAATCATATATATATATATATGTATAATAATTTGACTTCATTTTAGTGAAGAAACTATATATGATACACTACAAGAAAATATCATGAAATCTTACGAAATTTCCTACGAAATTTTTGGTAGGTAAATTTTTCTACCTTAATTCTACACTTTTTGATGAAAAACCGAAATGGTAGGAAAAAAGTAGGGAATTTCTTATGAAAAATTTTCGTAAGAAAATAGTTAGATATTTTCTACCAAATTTCTAGGACCCATTTGTTTGTAAGAAAAAGGGTAAGAAATTGGAAAGAATTTGGTTGGAAATAAATAACAGTTAAAGATGGTAAGAAATTCGTAGAAAACTTTTCTACTATTTTCCTACTAACCATAATTGGTAGGCAACTCGTAGGAATATTAAACAAGTCATAATATTTTTCTATGAAACATAATTTATAGGTTATTGATAGAAAATTTGTAGGATAATTTATAATGGTAATTTTGTTGATTTTATTTATAGTTTTACAAATTATTAAAAGAAATGTATTGCTTACAAAATTTTTAACTTAAATAATAATTAAAAGAATTATGTATTTTAATAATAATTTTAAAACTCAATCATGGATTTAAAACAACAAATAATATTATTTTTACCATTTTTTGTTTCCTACAACTTTCCTTCGAACAAATTTAATATTAACTTTAACCTATTAATTTCCTACAAAAATAGTAAAACCTCACTTTCTCACTTCTTCACGCCTTCACTTTCTTCCTTGACGCCTTCACTTCTCCGCCATCATCATCGAGTATCTATCACCGATTCACCACCACCGCCGTTCGAATCACCACCACTACTTGTCGTCAACGCCATCTGTGTCACTCTCCTCCCTCTTCACCGTAAAACTATCACATCTCCGCCGTCTTCGTCTGAGTCATCATCGCTGTTGGAGTCACCACCACTGCCGTTCGAATCGCCACCACAGCTTGTCCTCAACGCCATCTGTTTCTGCAACTTTAGCTTCTGGTTTTTTGCTTACTCGATTCCTTTCAAGTCAAAGCAAAGTATTATCTTTCGTCCATGTAAGTCAGAACTGTTCGAATTATCATTTTTTGGGTGTAAATTTGTTCTAATTATCTACAATTTCGTTTGTTTGTTGATTCATCTTCAAACCCCTCCTGCAATTTTTGATCAAATCTCATATTTTGATTGTTGCTTTCTTATTTTGATTGTTGTATTGAGTTCTCGGCTCGATTCTAATACTGTGATTGGACTCCCCTGTTCGTGATGTTATGGGTTTTATTAGAGAACCTGTGGAATTGTAGGCTTGAGACTCAGTTCTTAATCGTAACCTTTATGTTAGATTAAAAAATTCATACCTCTTATTGCTAGATCTCTGTGTTTCAAACATTACTACTTGCTTCATGACCATATCTCTCTTTAAGCGTCGTAGATGTTTCTGCTTTAGATTGCAAAACATATAAGTCTTTTCTATATTTTTATGTTTCGACTCTTTCATTTTTTTTCTAATTTATGATTTTTTCTTACAGATCTTTTACGACTTAAGGTCTTTATGTGTTCTGAGTCAGCTGCTGTTGTGGTAACGATTCTTCGCTCTCTATCTATAATCGATTTAAGTTATGTTTTCCCTTTATTTTCTTGTATGGTATTGTGTTGAAAAGTTTTGAAGTATTTCTTAGTTGATGATGCAAAGTGTTTGTGATTCTGTAATCAAGTCCTTTTGTTTCTTTGTTATGCCTCAATTCTTTATTACAATTCTCTGTTTCTATTTGATCTGTGCATCATTCTTTTTTTTTCTTCCTTTTGTGCTGCTGAAATAAGCAAATGCTGTGACAGATCTTTGAGAAGAATCCAACAAAGATCAAGAGCTATGGAATCTGGTTGAGATACTAGAGCCTTACGGTTTACCACAACATGTAACCTTCTCAGCTCTAATACCTCCAGTCTCTCACCAGTCACCATCTCACGTCTCCTCCATCTCAAGTTTCCCATTGACAAGATGAAGACTAGATGCATGCAATTAGTAGATTGATTTTTTTTTCAATTTGATTTTTGACATTTATTATTATTTTTATTTTATTTTTTTGTAAAACAATTTGCTTTTATATAAATTATTCAGATTATTAATAATGATATTGCATAGTTTTGAATTTATTTTTCGTAATTAATATAATTATTGAAACCAATTTAATTAATTTTACTTTTAATTAGTTTTGTAGAAAATTGGTAGGAAATAGTTTTCTACCAAAACAGTTGTAGGTAATTGGTTAGATCTTTTGGTAGAACAATGGTAGGAAATGTTTTTCCTATGATATTTTGGTAGGAAAACGATCAATAATTTTCTTTCATTTTTCTACGAGTTTTTTACGAAATTTCCTACCAATTTTGTTCGTAAGAAATTCCTACGATTTTTTTACCAATTTTAATTTCTTACGGGACATTTCTTACGAACAAATTTTGTAAGAAAATGGTAAGAAAAGGCAAATTTCTACCGTTTTTCTACTATAAACCGTAGGAAATCAAGCATTTTCATGTAGTGATATATATATATATATATATCATATATGTGACTAATACTAATTTTATTTAATTTTAATGAAAAAGCTATATACATTTCATATATCATTACACATGTTGATTATTACAATAGATTAAACATATATGTTATTTAATATACTTATATTAGTTCTTAAATATATTACGTAACTAAAACTACATTCAATTTATTTTTAGCTTTTACAATACATCAATTTCAGAAAGAAAAAATCACCATTTTTAATTATTTTTGAAGAAACGGTGATATATTAAAAAAAACTTTGTACCTATATCTTTAATTTGGGATATTACTTTAGAAAGATTTGAATATCTTTCAGATCTTTGTCAACTGAAAATAATATAGTGTACATTATCTACAGCCTGTTTAAAAATTGTCGGGGATAACGTGGAAGATTTAAAATAGCAAAATCTTATAGTCTGGCGACTATAAAATAGTAGACATGCAAGTAAGCTTTAACAACACATTCTACATACTTCTTTGTCAACTGTCAGAACCAAACAGAAAAATATATTTCTACACTGAAGATCGAAGAGCTAAATGTTAATCACCATGGCGATATCTCACGCCCAGCCTTTGCTTCTTCTGGTCCTAGTATCACTTATTTTTCTTACCTGCTTTGGGAGAAACCAAATTCCAAAAATGTATTAGTAAGTATCGATTTGATAGCATTAATTTATTTTTTTCTGCTTATAAAAAGAACAATTTCTTTGATTTGTGGAAGTTAATTAAAGAAAAAATAATCATAATAAGGTGTTCAAATCATATATTTTTTTTCTATTTGAAGATCGACCGTATCAAGTTAAGGTCAGTGTTGTAGAGATCTCTCCAAACCCGGTTAAACATGACAGCAAGTAAGCCATTCCCATTTAGCATATCTTCTTCTGATGATTTTTCAAATATTGTTTTGTGACAAAAGTCTTGGTGAACAGGCAAAGACATTTCTGACTTCGCTACTGTACAACTCGCTGGTTCTGTTACAAAAAGGTATTCCATCTGCGAGACAACGGCATGCCCTGTTAGAGCTGGTCCCTTGGTGCTTACTCTACATAACGTATTTCCTCCTTTTGTACTACAATCACCGGTACGTTTTTTTTTTTTTTTTGGAGACGAGTTTAACGTATTTTTTTTTCTAATGATCTAATGAGACCTTTCTATTTTTTTAATATCTTAGGTTTCGAAGCATTGGATTCAAATAAGCATCCAGAATATGCTTAGTGAGGCAAGTGTGTGCATCAGTTTCTCTGTTGCACGCACTTGAGGTTTTATAGACTCTTTTTCAAGCCTTTTATGAGTTTATCTCGTTACCATGCCATTGTATGTATGGTAATCCTATAATTTATACCTTTTTTAATTTGCTCTTTACTTCTATCTAAAGTTGTACAAACCATATGGCAAAAGTTTTGAACAATTTGTACCATAGAACGACTTTTTCCTTTAGCAAAATAACATTTTTTGCTCCGGATCCACTTAGCATTCTCAATAATAATCTGCAATTTGTTCATGGGAAAATCATTTTTACAGTGTAGTTCTAGAGTGTGATCGATTGATATCGGAAGCTATAGTATATATAATCCAATGAAGTTCAAGTGGAGGATACCACATTTGATGCTCACTTTTGTAATCCGTTATTAAACAAGAATAACAAGAACTTCTATCCTTTGGCAAAATAACATTTTTTTTCATTTCACTCCATGTTAACTTACATTAGCTGAGTATCCTATGAAATTACAGAAAGAGATGTTTCAAATCCCTACTTTTGCTTGCAATAGAAAATCCTTTGAGCTCTTTTAAGAATATCTTGACCTGAAACCTTCCGTAAGAGGAATAACTTTTGCGGATACTCTTGATTGCAACTTAAGCACAGCTTCGCGAATTTCCTGTCGTTGCAACGACAAGTATAAGATGAGAAACATCATCAAGGGATTAAACATTTTACTAAGAAGATGAAGTCGAATGAGACTATCACCTCTACATGATAACGTGATGAGAAATGCGTCAATAATACAGTTTTGCTTCGAATCCACTTCGCGTTCTCAATAATCTGCAATTTGTTCGTGAACAATTTCTTTTAGAGTATAGTTCCACAAGTATTTGTTCATTAATAGGATCATACCTGAGATATATGAGTGTGACCGAGTGCTTGCGCATGCTCAGTGCTAAAACTTTCATCCAAGAAAGTTGCCTGCCAGATCGATTGAGCTCAGAAGCTAATAAAATGAAGTTTTGAAACGATAGGATTCAAATAAGTACCTCGGTTATAAGAACTTTTGCCCTCAACGCATCAGCGTTACGAGGGTCAAGCATATACTCTGCAGTTGTATCTCCAGTGAAGGCTATCTCAGGGGATAATATCGTGTCAGTAATCTGTAATTAAGTTCAGTATCAAAGAATTTTCCTTTCGCATAACTTGGCAAATAGCTAATACGAAACAAACCTCAACGCCAGACTTCTTAATCTTTTCGATCTGTTTGCCTTTAAGGTGAGCATACTGCTTCTGCAACTTCTTCCTTACCGAGTAGATGACATAACCCTGAGAAAAGCCATAATCCAGTACTCCAGATCAGTACAAAACAAACAATCTCATGCTAAATTCACGACGTGTAGTACCTGGCTTGGTATGACGTGGTTAGTTGCAAATGGTCTAACAACAATGTCATTGCGCAACTCATACGTTTCACCTGCCACCAACATAGAAGCTCAAGATTTTCTATCTAACTGGTTTAAACTGTAAACAGAAAAAACTGGTCAAGAGTTTTCACTATGTCATTACCTACATCAAGTGGAATCAGTTCTACATTCAACTCTACTTGACCCATAGTCCTGTGAATCTCAAGAAGTTTCTCAACATCTTCTTTAATAGACGGTGGCACGAATATTTTCGGTGGCTCAAGATTGTATAAACCACGGCTAGCTACATACATAGGAAGCCCGCCCTGAATGAAAACACTAAGATTAGCCTCAAGATTCATCCCAAAAAAAAGACCAAAATTTCAAACAAAAAGCAGAAACATCAAACCAAATCTAAAGAGAGGGTTCAAGCAAAACTAATCCTTATCCTCTCAAATCCGTTGAAGAATGGTTAAGTTTGAACAAAAACGCATCGTCGATGCAACACTAAGATTCATCCAAAAACATATAATTCAATCAGAAACAATCAAACGAAATCTAAAGAGAGGGTTCAAGAAAAACAAATCCTTATCCTTTCACAACATTTGAACAAAGACTCAATTTTGAACAAAAAATGTATCATCAACTCAACACTAAGATTCATCCAAAAACACACAATTCAATCAAATACCAGAAACATCAAACGAAATCTATAAAAAGGTTAAAGAAAAAACTAAACCTTATCCATTCAAATCATTGAACAAAAGACTCACTTTTTGAACAAAAATGTATCGTCGATTCAACAATAAGATTTAATCCAAAACACACATAATTCAACCAAATAACAGAAACATCAAACCAAAAGAGAAGGTTCAAGAAAGAAAAAAACTAATCCTTATCCATTCAAATCATTGAGCAAAGACTCAATTTTGAACAAAAATGTATCATCAATTCAACACTAAGATCCATCCAAAACACACATAACTCAACCAAAAATCAGAAACATCAAACAAAATCTAAAGAGAGGGTTCAGGGAAAAAAAAACAATATTTATCCATTACAAATCATTAAACAAAACCCTTAATTTTTGAACAACTCACAATATGATCAAGATGAGCATGAGTAATGAAAAGAAACTTCTGTTGAATAGCGCGTGAAGGACACCTCCCAATATCAAAAACACATTTGAGCTCAGGGACGATGATACAAGTCTCATGACCACCAACTGAAATGCCTTCAATGGCATAACTCTCCAATTCTACACCTTTACGGTTCACAGCAGCTCGGGCCTTTCTATACTCTTCTTCTTCCTCAATTGCTCGGCTGATTGATGAGAAGTAGCCAGAGACTTTGACTGGAGGTAAGAAATTGGTACGGTGGTTTTGTATCTGAGCGGCGAGGTGGTGAATTGTTGGAGGGCCATGGTTTTTGGTGAATGGGAAGATTGGTGAGATTTTGGAAGGTGAAATTGGAAACGAAAGTTGCATTTTTTTTTGGGATTTTTGGATAAAGGGTTTTACTGAGGTTTTTGGGTTTCGTCTCTTTTACCAAACTCAGACCATGCGAATGCGATTGTGAGACATGAGCGATGGAAAAATATTTTTTTTTTCTTTTTTGGTGTTATTGAGAATGAGTAAGTCCGACCAAATTATCCGGATTGAACCTGATCCTAAATTATGAGAAATTAAGAAAAAAGGTTATAAATCATCCGTCATCAAAATTAATTTTAAAAGTAAAAATAAAACGCAACTTCCTCGTATGGATTTAGAAATAGAAACATTAGTAGAAGATTTTCTTACGATAAGAAAACTTTTATCATAAAAAAAATCGGGCCATCACGATGTACCCACATGAAAACTTTCATTTAAATCTGTAACCATAAGAGTTTTTAAAAACAATGTTTAGCCACACAAAAAGTTTATTTTCGAGTTATAGCCACATAAACGTGGATTTTTGATGACTTTGACGGTTCCGTTAAGCAGATTGCCTTAACCACTAACAGAGTTAAGTGGACCGAAAATAAATTGAAATCGACTTGGTAAACTATGAACCGAAGCTAACAAATAAACCAACACACCGATTTCAATCTCAATTTATCCCCAATCTCTATTTCTCTTCTCTCTCCACGACGAACCCTAACTTTCAAACAAAAAAAAAATTTCATCCCCAATTATGGGATTTCGCTGCTTCAAAGGTATTTTTTCTTTGTCTTTTTATTTTGCGTATTCGATTTCTCTAGTTTCGGATTCAATTGTGTGTGTTTTCGTAGTTAAACTTCGGATCAAGAATCATGAGCCACTTATCCTCGGCTTCGAGTGGGATGACATATGGAAGGGCTCGAGGACGCAACCACGGGATACCAAATGCATGTTGGTGTGGTGATTCAGTAACAGAGTTCACAGCTAAAACCGATGCAAATCCGGGTAGAAGATTCTATCGATGTTCGTTTGCTGCAACTTGAAAGCTAAAGATAGATGGTTCCCATGTTTTCAAATGGGTTGATGAGGCTTTGGAAGAAGAAAAAGCAATGGTGGATGACAAAGAAAAGAAATTCGAGGAAGAGGTGAAGGCTATGCAAGAGATCATCACCGAGAGCTTAGAGAATGGGAAAAAATGATTGAGAAGATGGAAATGGATTTGGAGGAGAGGCTTATTGAAAGGATTGAAGTTGAAATGTTGGATACCAAAAAGAGATTATGGAAGAGTGTGTGTCTTGTTGTTGTTATTGGATGCATCATCATAATAGGATGTAGCAAGCTTGTAGGTGTGTGAGAAGGATTTGATCTTATTTAGTATGTGTATTGTTATTCTTGTTGTTTTGAAAAAAATGAGATTAAGAGTAAAACCATTGCATTAAAGTGTACCAAAAATGACAAAGTGTACCAAAATGACAACATAACATGTTCATAGATAAATCCGAAACAAAAAACAAAATCGAACTTAAAATTCGACAAAGAACTTAAAATCGAACTCGACAACATATCTCTTACCTCATTTCGCAGCTTCGGTCGATGCAACGACAGCCATTTCGAACCTAGATTTTTTTTTCTAGGTTCGCGAAGAGGCTCGAAGACGAGAGAAAGAGTTAGGGTTTAGAAAAAATTGATTTTGGGATTTTGGGATTATTTTGGGGTTATATCGGTTTATTATTTTCAGTGTGGGTTACTTCTTTCTTATCCAAATTAAAATATTAAAAATTAAATTTCGGTTCAGAAAACGCTTTTGTTAATGGTTAAGGCAATCTGCTTAACGGAACCGTCAAAGTCAACGGAAAATTCATGTTTATGTGGCTATAACTCGAAAACAAACTTTTTGTGTGGCAAAACATTGTTTTTAAAAACTTTTGTGGCTACAAACTTAAATGAGGACCCTAAGAAAATCTTCTCCTAATGTTTATATTTAGAAATTAAAGTTCAAAAAAAAAAATTAAACCAAAGAATTTCAACTAAACCAAAAACAAATGGCATTTGAATGTAATGGTATGCTTTAACCGTTTAAGTAATAAACCGACAGAACAAGAAAAAGAGTGGCATAGTTCGGTAATAAAACCGAGAAACTAAGGGCAATCAAAATACATATACTATATTATAAAATAAATTTCTGGAGAATCGTAGAATATTTCGCAGCCGCAAGCTACAAACTTTGATCCCAAATTCAAGAACAAACGCGATTTGTGAATTTAATCGCTTCGAACAAGTTTCTAGCTTAATTTCAGACTTGAATCGTTCCTAAGTGGTGAGCCTCAAGTTCTTATTTAATTCAATTCATCTCTTACTCCTGATTCTTGATTCCTGAGCTCTAGATTAGGGTTTCCAATAATTGAAATCGGCGGCGAAGATCTGTATCGCCGATCAATCTTCACTACCACAAATTGATCATAAACTGTTTGTTTTCGACTTAATTCTTGAAAAGTTTTGATTTTTCGTTTGAAATTCGAATTCAAGTTAGGTTTTTGTTTGAAAACCCTAGATGGGTATCTTCAATTAGCTAACGTTTCTTCTTGAGTTGTTCAAGGGTTTCGATTATTAGCTGAGTGAAAATATGTGTTGAATCAAAAGTATCAATTTTGTACAGTTTGATTCAATCTAAGAGTATAGCTTATTCGTTAGTCTTTGATTTAAAGGTTCTTGTTTTGGTGTCTGCTTTGGTTTTAGTTGTAAAGGTTAGAAGAGAAGTTTTGGTTTTACATGTTTATAAAGATAGAACCTTTGAGCTAAAACATATGTATTGTTTTGATCAGTTATAATGCCGAAGAACAAGGGAAAGGGAGGAAAGAACAGGAAGAGAGGAAAGAACGAAGCGGATGACGAGAAACGAGAGCTTATATTCAAAGAAGATGGACAAGAATATGCACAAGTTCTTCGTATGCTTGGTAACGGAAGGTGTGAAGCTATGTGTATCGATGGTACCAAACGTCTTTGCCATATCCGTGGTAAGATGCATAAGAAGGTTTGGATTGCAGCTGGTGACATTGTACTTGTTGGTCTGAGAGATTATCAGGATGACAAAGCTGATGTGATTCTCAAGTATATGTCTGATGAGGCTAGGCTTCTTAAGGCTTATGGTGAGCTTCCTGAGAATACTCGTCTTAACGAAGGAATTGTTGGTGATCTTGATGAAGATGATGATGTTGGTGATGACTATGTTGAGTTTGAGGATGAGGATATTGATAGGATCTAAGGGTTTGTTTTTTGTTTTCCGGCTTGTATTTTCAATTTGAGACGTATGACTTCTGAGTTTGTTTACAGAAGAATCTGGTGATAAATCATTACTGTTGTTGCAAGATACTTACATCTAATGTGTATTTTGTTCTTTAATATCTCTATTGCTGCTTCGTTTGGTGTTCTTTGTTTGCATAGTTTCTTTTTCTTTTTACATTCCTCTGAAAAGTGATGTGTGTCACTGTGGCTTCAGAGCTCTTAAGTGAAGCTAGTCCAGAGAAGCTGATTCTAAAGGGTTATATCCAATGGTGAAGCTGAAACTGAATTTAGTTTCTCAGACATTGTAAAGAGAGTAAGAGAAGTCTTATATTGATTCTGAATCATCCGAAGCAAGACTTGTTTATGGAGAAAATATTCTTCACTGAAATCTCCTGTAACATTCATATATGTTTGATTATATTACATATATCACAACCACATTAGACATGACACAAATTTAAAGATGAATCATTGAGCTAACTCCAGTTGGTGTATTGTGGAGGTGATGACTTGGGGAGCTTTGGATCCAATCATTGAACTTATACATCTCTCATTCATGTTCCCGGTGAATATAATAGATACAACATATGATTTTCTAACTCATCATCCTTTCGATATTTTCGGTTATTGTTCTTGATTTCTTTTCCTCTTTTAAAAGTTTTCAGCTTAACATAAGAGAATTCTGTTGCATGAATTAATAAGGAAGACATTATTGAAATTTGAGAATTGAGAAAAGAGAAAGAAAAAATTGACCACATACATAAAAGTGGGCAACAAAATACAGAATCTCTTCGTCCAAAGAGAAAATTATACTCTAAATACATAATCTCTTGCCAAATATGAATACTCAAGATAGTTCAATTAAACTCTAAAAAGGTCATATATCTAAAAAAAGTAGTCATCTTCCGCGATTGTTAAAAAAATATATACTTCACTTGCCGAATCGAATGTCTGCCTTCATCTTTCTGATGAATTCCTCACATTTCTTGTTCAAATCTTCTGAACTCAACAAGCTATCATTTATCTCATCGTGATCATGATCATGATCATCTATTCTAATGATAGCAAGGTCTTGTACTAATATACCCTCATCATCCTCAACGACCATTGTAACTTCTTCTTCTTCTTCTCCTCTAAACAAAACAACTCTTCCTTCTTCTTCTTCTTCTGTAGAAGCATTCTTTTCTCCAAGTAGTGCCACTGCTTTCTTGACTTCTGTTTCTCTCTTGTCTTTGATCGCTACTTCTTTGGTTTGTTCAACGATGTTAATGGTTTTACCGTGCAAAACGGTTTCAGAATTCCCCCGAAAACTTCCCAAGATAATGCCTACAATTCCATTGCATAACAAGAACATGTACTTCTTGTCCACAAGGTTGCTATACATGTAAAGCAAATTGAGTCTTTGTTGAAGAGAAGAGATAAAAGATGGGTAAGATAGTATAAAAGAGAAAATGGATGTTAATGCTATGATCTTAGTGACTCTTTTCATCTCCTTCACCCTTCTTTCTTGTTTTTGAGATTCCATCTTCTATCTCTGTCTTTGCCCTTTGAATTGAGAAAAGGAATGGTGAATGAGAAACAAGTGTGGGGAACCCATTTTCTTTTTATAGATTAGTGGGTGAGTTGGAATTTTTTTTCACCAATTTAATTATTTGTCTTTTGGTTAAAACAATTTATCATCTCTTTTGAACCATTCAAAAAAAATTAATCTTTACTTTTGTTTGATTATTTTTAATGAATTCTAGAAATTAATCGTTACTTTGCTTCCTTTGATTAAGAAAATAACAAGTAGTTGTCGATAATATGATACTTGAAAAATATACAGAGGTCATATCTTCGAATTTTCCATCTCATAGAATTTCTCAGCATTTTCTGCCGTATCTAAATCTAACTTTACCGCCAATTATTTGTTGGAAATGGTCGTATAGCTTACTAGTTTCTAGATGCATAGTTTATTTATGTGAATGTGCTAAATTAATATTTTTAGTGAAATATTATATATCCTGATCAAGAGAAAATAAAACTGTTTATCTTTTTAATAACTCAATTACATAATTTTCAATTTTCTTAGAACTTGGCATACACTAGTTGACACTAGCCATGGGCATGGATATCCAGATTCGGATAATAAAATTTTGGATCCGTCGGATCCAGATCCGGATTAGGCTAAAATATATATATATATATATATATATATATATATATATATATATTTTTAGAATCTATACTTATTATTTTTTAAAATATAATTTTAAAATATATATATTTTTAAATCCAGATCTGTTAAAAAAATAGGTTTTTAGTTCTAGATATTTGGATCCGATCAAAAAATCAAAAATAATAATTATAATATATTTAATTAATAAAAAAACAGATCCAGATATCCAGGATTCACGGATCTGGATAATAAAATCACGAATCCACCAGATATACTAAAAACACCCGGATATCCGGATTAGTTACATCGTAGTTGACACGGTCACAGTTCAACTTCAAGCTACTTCGACGTAATTCTTAAGTTCTTAGATGTCCTTTTTATCGGATGCTTCTTTAGTTTTTCTTTTGAAAATATCACTAAACACGCCAAAACTAAAAGACCATTGACTTGATTTTTTGTTTTTTGTTTGGTTACAAAAGGCCAAAGACTTGACTTAATGATAATGTTTTCGAAAAAGAAATAGATTGGGCCGTAATTGATGGGCCATGAAGATAAATTACGGTTTCTAATGACACAAAATTCAAAGTCAAGCGATAGGATTTAAGAAGATATCAAAAGTCTACTTATCAATTATCTAAACAGTTTCAATCAAAGACTATTCAAGAGCCATCGTAAACCCAACATTTTGTCTTAATCTTTTCCTAGACCACAAAATTTGAGATAATTTCGAATATATATATTTTTAAAAATTTATATATATATTTAGTTGTTTTCCTATCTTAATTTTTTTATCTTTCAATTGGATTTCACCGGTTGTTTTTACCTAAATAAACTTAGGTCCAGTCATCCTCGCTCGTGATAACTAGAACCTTCTGAGTGGAGGCTGGCCCTCGTGGCCCAAACACTCCCATGCATTTCGGACTTGTTAGCCTTTCTTGACTAGCATGTAACCCATCGGCCTATCACTGTCCATATTACTAGGGAGACCACAACCCATAACTCGATTCTCCCCAATCATTCATACATCATACATACATAATTATTCTCACAAATAACATAACATTATCCATTATCTTAACTTTTTACTTTCCAGTTAGATTTTCACCGTTATACCCGGAAATGATTGAATTAACGATTTTGTGATGAGGTTAGAAATTCTCCTAGTCATTTAGAACCGCGTGCGTGAATATTTTTGTGTGCTCTTCAAGTTCTCTCCGACATGTGTAGTATCGTCGTTACTAGTTTGATGGCTACATTAATCTTTTTCTATTATAGATCACATACATTCCAATTCCGAGGGGTTTAGGTTTCTTTCCAAGGGAGTGTTAGAGCAACCCATGTTCTCAAGGGCGGACGTTCATAATGACAGGGCAGTTGCCCCCTTCAAAATTTTCAAAACTAGCATAATTCTTTAAGAATTTTTAATAATGATCCCTTAAAAAATTTTAAAATAGCTTAATTTTGTAAAGATTTGTAATAGTACTTTGGGTAAAATTTATTTCTAAATCCGCCCCTGATGTTATTGGTTTACGAGGTGGAATAGACACCATTTTTTTGGGTTATATGAGTTAGAGATTTTTTTTGCTTGTAATTTTTATCGGATAAGTATTACTTATTGTTCATGAGAAAAAAAAAATTGATTGAGGTTATGTGATTTTGAGGTACGAATTGCAAACTCGACATTCGTATTAGGAAATGCACATATTGTATTCTAATATTATGGATACTTTATATGTTCTACTTTGTCGCTAAGTTTCTGGATGCTTTAATTTGATTTTGAGGTAGGAATTGCAGACTCGTAATTCGTATTAGAAAATACACATTTCATATTCTGATGTTCTGGATGCTTTATATGTTTTGCTATGTTATTTTTTAATTATTATTAACCAAAAAATTTTAGACTAAAACTCTAACTAATCGTCTGAGGTCTATAGAAATTTGGGTTTTTCTTTATTTCGCTTAAAACGGCTATGGATTACCAATTAGATTTGAAACTGGAATTAAAAAAAAAACTCAAATTCTGCCAAAGTATGACATGTTGCTTGTTTGTACAGAGTATGATGGGCATTAAAGATAAATGTTCTAACATACGCTATACAGTAGACTTACGCCAGAGCATTGTATAGCGCATAGATGCATACACGGCATTTAAAATGATGATAAAGTGTTTTGATAGTTAATTTTAAGCATGAAAATAATAGAAAACAATGATAAAATTATTCCATAGTTAATTTTAAAACATTAGTTTTATGTTATAGTTTTGCTCGTTATGTCACTTTCTAACAGTGTGCGATGGTGGTCACATTGAGAATATACAGAGTTCCTGTTTTGCGGATAATTTCCGAGGTTATACGATTGACTTGCTCTTGCACATATTTAACTTCAGGATTTTTCTTGCCAAAAAAATAAATATAGGTGGCTAATTTTTTAGTAGAAACCCTACTTTTTTAGTAGAATACTCAATTATACCATTATGTATTAATCTTAAGTCTGCAACCATTTGCATCATATTCACATCCTTTTAAACCTGTTTTACAATTTCTAATTGTTTAGAATATCAATAGTTTGTTTTTACTGTCAATAATTATCATATTTTGCATGAGCATGCATTGTAAAAAAGTTCAAAACTATCAAATGTCCTTAGCTCAATTGGTAAAGATCCTAAGCAAAGCTTAGAGATCACCAGTTCGAATGATGCTTGGAACAAAACTAATATTACATATTGTAGTTTCGGGCCTAGAGGATTACGGACTTCGTCCTAAAACTTCCTTATATTAAAAAAAAAAAAAAAGGTTCAAAACTGATTAGTCCTTAGATTGAACAGTTTTTACAGCATTTATTTAATATTTACCTTATATACATATTAACAAACGCCTAGTATTTATTTGAAACACCAATGAACAAGTGTTTAAAATCACCTTCGTCAACAAACGATGTGATAATTAATAATACTCCAAATTTTTATCAATTCATATGTATGGTCGGTTAAATTTCTATCATTTAATACTTTTGTTGGAAGTGACTTTAAACAGTTTCAGATGTATTTTATGTTTATATAATAACACTGTTACATAACTTTGATATAACATTGTTATTGTATATTTTTTACAAAAGATTATTTACTGTATAATTCCTTCTCGTTGTGTATTATATAACGTGTTTTCACTACTGACTAATAGTAGTATGAAGGGTCCCCTCGTCAGTTTGAGATGGTCCCAAGATTGGGTTTTAGACTTTTAGGTAAACAACATTCCTTTAGAGACCATTAACCAAGATTTGGTTGATCAAAATATTAGTTGGTTAAGTATATCTATTAATTCATAGTTTCAAGGTTTTTTGTAGCCTATATTGCAAACAATAGGCAGCCTGGCTATAGGTCTAAATCTAGCCGACAAGTGGCACCTTCTTTCTTGTAGGATTTTCATTTTCTTTTTCTTCCATTTTTAATTAACACTTTAATAAAGAAAAATTTGAAATTTTTATTTATTTATTTTTCATCCAATAAAATTTTTATTTAAATTCCAAAGGTTTAAGTTGATAGGAATTTAATTTCTAACGTCAATACATGTTCGGTTTTCCAAATCTTTAAAAAATACTAAAAAAATATGTTAATATAAAATGTTAACAAAATTTATTATGTTTACTTAATTATTATCGTTCTTTCTAAAATTTCCATTGTATATATGAAAAATCTCTTAATCGAGTAATTTATTTACGAATTCATTAATGCTACACCAGATTTGAGAATCAATTTCTAGATGGTACGAATTATACGGATTAATAGATACAAGTTAAGTATCATATATATTTATAATGTGGTACATGTAAAGCGGTTCATAACTTATGCATCTTATATAATATAGCAAGGTTTTTTCAATATGCTGGCACATGTCATCTAAATTTTTAACATTCTTTTTTATTTTTATTCTCCAAAAATCTTTTTAAAATTTATGATTTTATTTTTCTAAAAAACCACATAGTAAATCATACAAACAATTTTATTTAATATTGTAAAGTTTCTCCAAAATAGAGTTATAAGACGATGACATTTTTACCTAAATGTTTTGGCGCTTATGTTTTCTTTGTCCTTCTCCAAATTCTTTTATGTTATATAGTCATTTGTCAAATTATAAAATTTTTATGGCTATAAAGCTTAATTTCTCAATGACTAAACAAAATATGTTAACTTATATAATTGAAAATAAGTAATTATTGTTAACTTATATACAGTAGAACCTCTATAAATTAATACTTGATAAATTAATAAACACTATAAATTAATAAAATTTGATGGTCCCAAGTCGGGCCAGTGTAAAAATGAATAAAATTCGATAAGATAATAAAATAATAATTGTTTTATAATTTCTATGTAAATATATAGTCCCATTAATAACATAAATTAATAATCATGTAAATTTTCACATATATATATATATACAAAGACAATATAATTTTGTTTTATGAATTTATGTTAGAACTCATAAATAACTTTTCTTATATAAAAAAATATTATGTTGTATTTTAAAGTATCTTATTGTTATAATGTAAATATTTTTTTCATAAAATAAAACAAACTTTTCTATAAATTTTTAAATTATAAATATGCATAATTTTTATTTCAATAGTTGTATAGACTGTTTAAATACAACAATTAAGGTTACTAATCATAAATTTAAAATTTATGTTAATTGTTTATATAAGTGAATTCATCTATAATTTTTGTTATTTATTATCAAAATAATTTAATTTTCTTTTAAATTTTAAACTTTCAAGTCCAAAACTATTAAAATTTATAATATCCAATACATTAATTTTATTTAGATCAAAATTTTTTAATTTATTTATTTTTAATTTTTGATAAAAAAAATCTCTATAAATTAATAAATATTATTTTATATTATAAATTAATATTTATTAATTTATAAATAAATTAATATCACTCTAAATTAATAAAATGTCATGATACTAACATTATTAATTTATAGTGGTTTTACAGTAATTGAAAAATAAGTAAGATGATGCAGATGGTGGCACATGGCTTACCAACTCTCTATGCCTTGGAGAGTGTACAAGTACGAAACTCAAGGGTTTGGCCTTTGAAGTCTCCAAGAGAATCAGTTTCAGATGCTCAGATAATTATTGTTCTTTATTTGTTTGATACTGTATAATGTACTAGTACTTGTTTTTGGTAAATAAATTTATTTAACAAATCAGTTGGTTCGATTACTCCAAAAATATCATTAAAAATGTTATAAGATTAGATGATTTTTTATTATAAAGATTAGATGAATTACAAAACAAAATAAAAAGATTATACATAGTAATACACCAGTAAAGCTATTCGAAATTACAGAATTAGTTAAAATTTCATCAATTTGTGAACTATCAACTAGTTCAATGTAAATTTTCAACTTCCAAAATTTTCTAATCAATATTTTTTCGTGAACCTTTAGTTTTCTTCACAACAACAAACGTGAATCTAGAACTTAAAAACTTGTTTGTTGTTGTAGATTCAAGTTTTCTGTTGTGAAAAAAAACTAAAGTTTAAAATTAAGATCATTGTTTTGGAAAAGGAAATACGATTAAAACATATATATTACTGCAGATGCATGCAACGTTTTATTGGGAATTTGGGATCGACCTACGACTTCTAAATCAAGATTAATATATACAAAAATGATTTTAAAATGTTGTAAAAACCGTAGAAATTCATACATCCATTGCTAATCACATCCATTTAAGCTTCAAATTTTACAAGATCTACTAAAACTAGCTAAAAATTCAAACATGATTAAATGACATATTGAGCCGTAAGAATCTACAAATAAAATCGTATATATTTAAGTTGATTGTATCTGTAGTGCTCGTCCCCACACACACGCGCGTATACACACACATTTGAAATATTTGACGTACTCATGCTTAATTTTGCAGCAAAGCACATGAGAGTGAAAGTAATAAATATATATTTGTTAAAGTTCGACTAAACAGGCTAATCTATGGATTAGAGAAATGGTATTATATGGGCAATTCCTAAATTGGGAGTAGTGAGTGCAGGTTGGAGCTGTTGCTCCTCAAATATCGAAGCAAAACAAACAATGGACTGGTTTCCAGTTTTCTGATTTCATTAATATAATCAATTAATCTTGCATTTACCTAAGGCCGTATTTCTATTAATAGCCTTTACATTTTGATGTCATTCTAAAAATAGAGTTACAAAGCCATTTGCCATTAAGAATCCAAACCCTACTTCAGTTCTAACATCAACCCACTTAGTTTTTTTTTGGTCTTTTTCTAGGGTTTCATCTACCTAATACTATTTGAGAGTTGAAATGGATTTTCAGAAGAAAAGAGAAAACGAGTACTTCTTGATGAGTTTGGTTTCAATATTCTTGAAGAGACCAGTTTCATGGCTCTCTCTACTAGCTCCTCCGCTTCTTCACATCCTTGGCCTTCGCTTCTTACATCTCCTCCTCACTTCTGCTGCTTTGTTCTTCTCCGCTTTCTTCTTCCCAAACTCACATTCTCCTTCAATCCAATCATCAAAACAAGATCAAGATCAAGATCCAGGCTATGTTGCTACAAAATATATCACCGGAAAATTAGAGGAAAACCTCGAAATGACTACCAATGAAGAAGATGAAGACGATGCAATCCCCGATGATGAGAGCCTCATAGAGCTGTCTTTACCGAGTGGTCAATACGTTGGTCACCATTACACTAGTAACAAGAGCCATCTTTATATCCACAACAAGGTTCAAGATTTTAGACTCTTTAATATATTCAGTGAGTTAAACGATTTTATCGAAGAAGAGAATCTCATTGAAATTGATATATCCATCGGATCCATTAAGTATACAAGGTTTGAGATCAAAGCTTGAAGTATTTACATTTAAATTCAATGTCTTCTATACCCTTTTTTCCCTATGTGGGGATTTCGTATAATAATTATATGAATAAAACTCGGAATGTAAATTAATTTTAGAATTTTTTGCACTTCACCGTGCTCTCTGTTTTTGTGTTATGTTGTTAATTTAATTTGGTTAACGAATTATGCCTTTCTTCTAATTATCAAGCATACTGAGTAAATCTCACTTAATTTTACGATATCATCATATATACTCCCTTTTTTTTATTACCATCTTAGGTTTATTTAACGATACCATCATATATACTTAAAAAAAAATCATTCACCATCTTACTTAAAATGAATCACAACTCCATTTTCCTTCATTTTGAAAAGTGAAAACAGAGTAAGTTTGATTGCTTTTTGCTAGTAATTCTATAATGTAGCTAATATATGGTGGACCTGGCTATGATACATTTCAGATGGAACTAGTAAAATTATCTGCTAAGAGAATTATATTATACTGAAGTAATCTAGTATTATTAATTACTAGGTTCTAATCTATGTTGTGGTAGGGGTAATAAATTTGTGGTAAAAATGATATGATGTTAGTGTATGGTGTATTTAGTACAATTTGTTAGCCCAATATCAATATTAGAGTAATCAAGTTAAAAACAATTGTTTATTATGGAAATTTTGCTTAGAAAAATAATCGGTTGCAAAAATGAACATACTAATATAAAAAAAATATTAACAAAATAATAGTCTGATTTGGTTCAAATTATAAAATTTGATCTTTTATCAAATATATATATATATATATATATGTATGTAATAAAAGTTATAAATGGCAATTTGAATACAATACCACCAAGACGGGTCGATCTAAACTCAATATTGAACCTCAATACAAGATTTATAAAGACCTCGACGATAAGAAAAAGATTGTCGGCTTTGTTGATTTCTAAAAAAAAAAGTCGAACCCAACTAGTCATGTAGGCTCTCTTTTCTTTTACTCGAATCTCTTATGGTCCATACCGACTGATGGAAACCTCCGATCTTCCTTTGGCGGAAGGATTATTTACTTTTCGAAACCTTAACAATACATAAACTATTATATTTTTCAATTTTAATACTCAAATTAACAAATCTTGAAAGTTTGGCACCCACATTTTAATGTATATTAATCCGATAAATTTAATCGTAAAAAACGATGTTAAATATGGTAACTGTTGGAGGTGGATCTCACTCCGATTTGGGCTTGGCCTTAGTGGGCTTTTGTCATAAGTCATCAGGCCCGTTAGGCATAATGTAGCCCGCTAAGGGAAAGGTGGATCACAAGAGTCCATTCCGAGCTGAGCTACATCGCTGCAAACTGTTGAGAAATAGTTGTGGAGATGGAGGAAACAACTTCGGAGAACGAAGTAACGATTTTGATAATAGGGGAAACCGATCAAGGGTGAGAAATTTGCTATAAAAGGAGTAAGGTGAAGAGAAGAAAGGGGCAGATCAAACTAAGGCATTAACACCACTAATAGACTTCTAAGCTCGCTATCATTTGACGAGCTCCTCTTTCTGTAATTCTTGTTTCAGTTCAAAAATATCAATAAAATCATCTCCGTTTCTTATCCATCTTTTCTTAGTAAACACGTTGATATATATAGAGAGATTCTTACAGTCAATTCCCTTTCTAATACTAAACTTTAGTATAATATAAAAATTAGTTAAAGTTTTTATTAATCCAATAACTCATGAGTTTTAACAATTTTTTATAAATATTGATCCAATAACATATAACTTTGCTAGAGTCTTTGTAATTCAAAATTGAATAATACTAAACTTTTAAAAAATTACAACTCTTTAAAAATCACAAAACCAATAACAACCCTTTAGTGTAAAAACACTAGAAGTGAGATTCAGCACTCACAGTAACCTAGTATTACCCTCATCTTGTCTCCCAAATCACTATTTCTCTTGAAATGTTTCTTACTTTTCCTTTAGGAGAAGAGTACAACTAATCTAATCGGTTATCTTTTTTACTATTAACTTATCGTCTTTAATCTTTCTACTTTCAAATAAATACTGAGCGGTTTTAGAGAAACTATAAATATGTTTAGCTGCTTTGGATTAACTATTAAAGATGAATTGCCAATATCGGGTTTACTAAATTTTTTATTAATCATGTATAAATAACTTAGAATACACAATTGTGATAATTTGAGATCCACATTTTAATGGACAACAATCCACTAAATTCTAACGCAAAAATGATGTTGAGTATTAATTAAAGATGAATGATTTAATAGTTCATATAGAGAAAAAAAATGTCTTATATATTTTTTTCTGGAATATATTATTTGGTTGATGTATTAAAAAAAAATCTTTTAATTTATATCAAATTATAGAATGTTATTAGTGTACTTTGTATCGATAGTACATATTAAGATATTATTTTACATTTCATTTGAAAAAGATACATAATGTAAACAGCCGAAAAATGGATTAAAAAATCCTCACCTTTTCGAAAAGCATTAAAAAAACCCTCACTTTTTAATAAATGGTGAAATAAACCATAACTATTACAAAAAAATTAAGTACATCATTACATTAAATTAGAAATAATTAAATAAAATTTGATTTATTAAATATTTTTCTAAATTTGAGTTTGTCATTTATTTTTCTCAAAATTGAGTTTTTTTAACAAAAACTATTATTATAAAATAGCACATTCTGTGTTTTGATTTGAATTTGTTCAAATTTTCCTTTTGAATAAATAACTAAAAGTAGTTAATATTAGTCACTTTTTGAAATATTTTAAATATATATTAATTTTATTTATTTAAATTAAAAATATTTTGGTGTGGAAATTTATGTACTTTTGTAATAATAGAAATAATTTTGTTTGTTTTCATTTAATAAGTTTGTCTGACGAAAATAAATAAATATTTATTAACATAAATTCATATTCGGTTCAATATAAAGTTACATACTTACATATGACTTTATTTTTCATATTTGTATTTTTTTTAATTTAAATCTATTTACATAGGTAAGATTTTCTCTTAATCTATGTCGTTTACTTGGTTCTTAAAATTTACAAATATCAAATATAATAAATGTTTTTAATTTTTATTTGTTTTCAAACTTTTTTTAATTTTTATTTTATTTATCAACTGCGAATAGATATGTACATAATATATTTTATTATTTCTTTCGTCGGTCATGGTGTTTTTCTTAATCAGTAGTTATCCCTCTTAACATTTATATCACTCTCTTTTTATTTGTAAATGATCGTTCCGATAATTTTCCGTTCATACTTCTTGTAATTTTTATTTGTTTTTAAATAATTTTATTTACTTTTTCTTTTCCATTTTTTCAAATAAAAATATACATTGACATAAGATATGTTAATATTGCTTTTGCTGGTGTTAATATTTTCTTAAGCTATCACTTACTCTCTAACATTTTTGTATTTTTTAGTTTTTTCTAAATTGATTTAGTACATTACTATGTTTTTCTAATTATGATTTAACATATGGAACATTTTAACATGTACAACAGTTTTCATAATTTTAATTAATATATGACAATGGTTTTATAATTTGAAATAAAAACATATATTTATGATTATACGCTGAAAAAGATTTCATGCTTACAAGTTTTACGAAAATAAATATCCTAAAACATTGTATATCCTAATAATATTGATGGTTTACGTTAATAGAATAATTAAATTTTTACGAAATAAAATTTATTGAATATGAATTTTATGAATTTGAATATAATATCAAAATAAATTTTATCGAGTATTATCGAATATGATTTTTATGTTAATAAATGTTTATTTGGTTTAGTCACATAAACTTATTAACATGAAAACAAACAAAAACTTATATTCTTACGAAAGTACTTAAATTTCCACACCAAAATAATTTTAATTTAAATACATAAAATTAAGATATATTTAAAATATAACTTACAAATATTTCAAAAAATGACATTATTAATTACTTTTAGCTAGTTATTCAAAAGGAAAAGTTTGAACAAAATTCGAATCAAAACAAGGAATATGCTAATCTATAATAATATTTTAGTTAGAAAACTCAATTTTGGAAAAACAATTACAAACTCAAATTTCTCAAAATAAATCATAAACCAAAATTTATTTATTTATTTATATTTTAATATAATGATGTACTTATTGTTTTGATAATACCTAGAGTTTATTTCACCATTTATTAAAAGGTGAGGGTTTAAAAACCAAAAAAAAAAGATAAAAATAGTCAGAGTTTTTTTACCCATTTTTATGTAAACAGCAAACAAACAATAAAGCCCAAGTGTAAACAAGTCTCCAAGTCTTTGTACACACAAAGACTACTTGCTGTTAATCTGTTATTAAACCAAGAGACATGAATACAAATTGTGACTAGGTTAACCCAAAACACCTCCGGAAGAGAGATGTTCAGAGAGATATGGAGGCTTGGTCAAGCTTTCCATTGAGGAGGCCGGCGTGATCGGTGCTGCAGTAAAGAAAGCTCTCTTTTCCAGTTAAAGTCTTGGAAATAACAGTCGAGAAAGCTGTGTAGTTCTCCTCCTTTTGTGACCTCTTTGAGCATATGTTAGCCATGAACCTAAAGATCTCTTTCTCCTTGTTAAATGGTTGGTTTACATATTCCTCAATTGGCATCCACTGAGAAGTCCATAATTAGAGAAGTTTATGTAACTAAAACCCTCCTTGGTTCATGTTCATCACAAGATATATATAAGAAATTAATTTACCTTAGCATCCAAGATCTCAGAATCTTGTTTCTTGATTTTAAAAGTGCTTGGTTCCAACTCACATAGGAAAAATAAACTTGTTTTTCTTTCAAAGAATGATTGGTGGCTTTCTCTGAAAGTAAAAGATTAAATCGATCAGAAAGGTACCTAATAAAGATGTGATGAAGAGATCTTGTTGTTGTTACCTGAAAGCTAGGACTTCTCCAAATTTTGACTTAATCTTAATCCAAAGACGAGAAGAAAACTTAGACTCCAATTTCAATATAAAAACCCGTAAAACTATTAATGTTTTTCGCGGTTTGAAGATGGATACATACACCAGTGTCTTCTTCCACTTCTCTAGCTAACAGCTCCAGCCCAAATACCTTCACCCTATGGTTTTAGAAATTTAAATTAGCTTAAGTTATGATATCATGAAGAACCATAACATAAGCAAATCAAATCCTCATTAATGAGATCAATGTGTACTCTATTCAAAGCTGACATGCTCCAAGAGCCATATCTCTATAAAGTTTAGCATTCATTAAATATATCTACAAGAAATAATAGTGAAATATTCGATATTATATATATATATATATGCTCTTACATATTAGTCACAATAAAAAACAGACTACACACACACAAAAATATGCAAAAAATCGCAAACTTACTTCATTATTGACCCCATAGGCAGCTTCCACACTCAGTACCTTTAAAAACCCCACTAGTCTTTTGAACCACAAGCACCTACAAATGAAGAATTGTTTCATTCAGTCATATATAAGTTTCAGTTCTCATTGTGACAGAACTCAGAACAAGAGTTAGCTATAAAACACAAACTACTACACACTGGTTAGGGCAGTGTTACCTCTCGACTCTTGTTTAGGACAAAAGCACCAATCCCAACACGATGAGAAGCATTTGCAGGTATAGTTAGGTATATTGGAGATCCAAGAAACGAGCATCACATTATCATTCTCGGCTTGATGGTATGTAAACCCTTCCTAAAAGATCACCAAATAGAATATAATAACCAGAAGCTGAAAACAAAAAAAAATCAAATCAACACAACATAACAACTTTACCTTTATTGCAATGTCAACAAGATTTGAAAGCTTGATAGGCAGCTTTATCCAAATTCCCTTCTTTCCCTGCAAAACATAAAGACTTGAGATTCAAAGAAGAGCACATTAAAGAAACATTAAAAATGTGTTTGAATCTTATAATGGTCTGTTTAATACCTGATCCTTCCATGCCTTAAATGAACCACTAAGCGTTTTAGCAAAAGTTTCAGTATCCATTGGTTCACTCAAGTTCACCACAACGCCATTGTATCTGTCTTCTTTCCCACTAAGTAAATGAGTCTGTTGAGTTCCACTGTCCATGCTGTAGTGTCCAAGTAAACGGACCTATGAATCTATGACAACTTCAAGAAAGTCAACGGGGTTATGAATCTTTAACCCAGTTAAGATTCTAAAAATGGAAAAACAGATCTCAAAATTAAATGGAGTAAGAAGAGAGGAGTATACTTTTGAGATGCTAAAGAGTTATTTCTTAGATATGTTTTGGTTTATCCAATATATGTCAAACCTTGTAAGGGCCATAATATGAACTCTGTATATTTGTTTATTGGTTAGTTGATAAATTTATTCTTATAATCAATCAATTAAGAAGTGTTGTTATATGAAACTGTAGTGAGGACATAGCGAATTACAATATTACATAGGCCAAGATTCCATTCTTTAAACACACAAGACTTGGCGCTTTATTGAACAAAAGACATGAAAACAAAAGAAACAGAAACAAGTTCCGAAAAGGGACTTTTCAACGAGAGGTAGAGGTGGAGGTTAGGCCACGCGTTGCGTTGAGGAGGTTAGCGTGATCGGTATTGCAATACATATAGCTCTCTTTACCACGTGAAGTCGTAGTAACGACTTTGGAGAAACCTACGTATTCCATATCTTGCGACCGCTTTAAGCAGATGTTAGCCATGAACCTAAACAATTCTTTTGTCTGGTTCCATGGTTGGTTTACGTATTCCTCAATCGGCATCCACTGAAAAAAAACAACAACAAGAGAAGCTGAACAACTAAAAAGATATGTAGTAACTAAAAACAATGCTTGGTTCAGGTTTACCTTAGCAGCCAAGATCTCAGATTCTTGTTTCTTGATTTCAAAAGTAATTGGTTCCAACTCACATAAGAAAAATATATCCGATTTTGTTTCCAAGAATGATTTGTGGCTTTCTCTGTGATACACCAAACAATATAATGTCAAGATTAGATTGATCAATGTGTACCTAATCAAGAAAGGATGAAGCTAGACATCTTGTTACCTTAAAGCCAAGGCTTCTACAAATTTTGTCTTAATCTGAAGCAAAATGCCAGAACAAAGAACAAAACATGAATTTAGATTACGATATTGAAATATAAACATGAAAACTACAAATGTTTTTCGGATACTTACACCGGTTTCTTCTTCCACTTCCCTAAGTACTCCTTCCCAAATATTCTCACCCTGTGAAAATTTGATACGAGATATGGAATCACGTATCAAAGACGTAAGCCCAAAACTTAAGAGGCTTCTTATTTTCAAGTCGGTTGTTTCCTTTTTTTATTAGAGTAAGATTTTGATAAATTTCCTTTTAATTATAGTCTTATGTCGGTTGTAAAGAACTCTATAAAAAGATCTCTAAACATCAATAATAATTATCTTCCAAACATTAACCTTATTCTCAAGAGAGACTAGGGTTAAAGGAAGCTTTGTTTTCAAATTATTCATCTTTTTCTCTTTAATCACGGCACCAATTACCAGGAACCAAGCCAAAGGTATATAATATCAGAGGGAAGTGCCAAAAAAAAAACAAGATTGCATAAAACTCATTTTGGCTGTTGTGTTGTCAATTCTATAAAGCTTTAGGGTATTAAGATCAGATTATACTAAAGAAGTGTGCCAAGTTCACATAAGCTCACCTCTTGAATAACACCAGTAGGCAGTTTCCACACTCCTGTACCTTTGAAATGGCCATCAATCTCCTGAACCACGAGCACCTTCACGTGGAAATATATCAGTCCAGTTCTGTTTTCAGTTGTGCTAGAGAGGTTAAAAACAAACAGAAGACCTTAAAGGTCCAATGCAGCGATTTGATTCTTTTTTTGTCCGAGAAAAGAAGAAGCTAATATATATGTTTTTTTACCTCTCTGGTCTTCTTGTTTAGTACAAAAGCACCGATCCCTATACGATGAGAAGCATTAGCAGGAATAGTGCTAGGCAAGTCAGAGATCCAAGACACAAGCATCAAGAAATCACGCTCCGCATGATGATATTCAAACCCTTCCTAAAGAACCATCACCAAACAAAAAATGCAATCACTAAAGCCGAAACAAGAATCAAAATTCCAAAGTTTACAACATAACAACATCTTATAATTAATTACCGCTTTCGCAGGAGCAATAAGATCCTCAAGCCCATTAGCTAGCTTTATCCATATTCCTTTCTTCCCCTGCAAATCCATCTCTCAACTCATTGCCACATAATCTTAAACCAAATCTATTAACCAGCTAAACCAACATCAAACCGGATCTATAAACTCTAATTGAAACATTCTAAGGCTCTAATGTGAAGTGGTCTGTTAAATGAATACCTTCATCTTCCATTCTTGAAGTGAAGCTCTCAGCTTTGAAGCAAAGCTCTCAACAGTCATTGGTTCTGTCAAATTCACCTTAACACCTCCATAATTGTCTTCAATCCCTTGAAGTAAATTTGTCTCTTGAGTTTCAGTGTCCATGCTGCAGAAATAACTGTGGTAGAGAAAACGAAGAAGAACGTTAAATTGAACTCAGAAGAAGAGAAAAATATACATAAATCTAAGGTAAGACTTTTCTGAAAAACTCTTCATATTATTGATCTGAATTGTTAAACTAATGTAATTGCTAATTTAACTAACACTTAAATTGTGAAATTTGCTTGTTGTATAAGAACCAAAGGATTTTGTGAGATTTCAAGAAGAAGAAATATGTAACAATGTCAAGAATCAAATCCATATTCCAAGAAAGCTCAAGTCCTCAAAAATCAAATTCAGAGTAAGAAGAGACATACCTTGATGAAGAAAAGCGTGTGTTATCTGTGTTGATTAATGGATTCGAACTACAGGTTTTATAACCAGAAGCTGAGAATACACTAAGCCAAGAAGACGACCCAAAAAGTAGTAGACTTATCAGAATTTCCATGTAATTTAGTTGTAGAGGAGACTTTAAAGTTTTCCGATTTGTTTATTTGACCCCAAAAAAAAAAATATTTAAATTTCAGACTTTGTTTCCTTTATCTTTGTCACATTTTGTGCGCCACTGGTTTCACACTTTCGTGGAAGATAGAATCAATGGGCTAGGTCAAGCCCATTAGTAATTGCAGAGGAGATTACAAAATACAAATGAATGGTTTTTCCAAATAAAGTGTTATAATTTTTGTTGGGGTCCTTTAATTTTCCAAGTAATGAGCTCGTAACATATTTAAGTAAAAAAAATGTGTTCATGTTGCTGGTGTGACTGCAAATATGACTGCCACGAATGCGTTCTTCTCGTAAGCCAAACATGAATTTTAATCTACAACAAAGGCTTATGTGTCTTTACAACAAACCTTATGGTTATAAAGGTTATAAATTACTTGATATTGAGACCATTGTAACATCACATATAATATTATATGAAGACCTTCTTGCCTCATCTTCATTCTTTGATGATGCTATGTATTCTGCTACTTCGTCTTCTAATCCTAAACATTCGTATAAACACCTCTGTTCTTTATAGGTTAGTTACGTTAGTAACCAATAAACAAATGCATTTGTTGGACAATAAATTAAAAGAAGCATAGTTTTGGTACCCAACATATTTTGTATAGAAAGTTGTTATGAAGACATTTTGAATTACATATGGAAAATCACCAGTCCTGTGAACAGCTCTTTAACTCACAAGACTGGTGATTTTAGTTTAAACAAAAGATGTAAAGCAAAGAAGTAGAAACAAAAACACGTTTTGTAGAGAGTTTTGTCAGATAGAGGTCGAGGTGGAGTCTTGGTCAGGCTTTCCGTTGAGGAGGTTGGCATGATCCGCATTGCAGTAAAGGCTACCCTTCGATGAATTCATCGCGAGGACAGTGGAGAAACCCGTGTATCCCTTCTCCTGCCATCTCTTTAAGCATATGTTAGCTATTAATTTGAACATCTCGTTCTCCTTCTTAGCATGATAAGGTTGGTTTGCGTATTCCTCAACCGGCATCTACTGAGAAACCAACAACCAAGAGGAGCTGAATCGTTAAAAAATGATCTGCACTAACCAAAACCCTTCCTTGGTTTAGAAGATACATAACATGCTTACCTTAGCAGCAAAGATCTCAGAGTCTTGTTTGGTGATTTCGAAAGTGCTTGCTTCCAACTCACAGATGAAAAATATATCAGTTTTTCTTTGCCACACTGCTTTGTGGCTTTCTCTGCGAGACAACAACAACAATATGATGTCAAGATTAAGTCTGTTTCAGTAAGTATCTAATCAAGAAATGATGTAGAGATATTTTGTTACCTAAAAGCCAAGACTTCTACAAACCTTGTCTCAATCTGAAGCATAAAAACCAAAAGAAAACACAGAATTTAGATTATAGTATCATGACAAAACCCAAAAACTAGAAATGTTTTTTTGCGGTTTGAAGCCAAATACATACATTAGTTTCTTCTTTCACTTCCCTAACTGCTCCAGCCCAGATACCTTCACCCTGTGGATTTGAACATTTCAGTTAGCTCAGATATCAGAGGGAAGTGCAAAAACATATACAAATCAAGGGCTCTTGTTGTTGTTGAATTGCTAATAACTCTAGACTAAGCAGACAAGCTCAGATGATAATGTCTCTATGAAGTTTAGCATTCATTAACTACAATAAATAAGATAAGAGTAAAGAGTTTTACTTACACATTAGTAGACAAGTATTCTAAAACTAAGAGGGTATGTGGCTGGCAATACACAATAGGTTAACAACGGGATATCGAATGTTAGCTTGGAACAGAGGGGTAATCGCATCCTGTGTTTTTTGCCAACAAACGATTGAGTCTCGTGATCATTTGTTTTTTGAATGTGCCTTCTCTGCTTGGATCTGGGAGGTGTTGATGTGCAAACTGCTTCAACAGCGCTATACCACTTCTTTTACGGAGATCCTAACACTACTTTCAGCCTCATACTTTGATAAGACTACCAGTTTTATTTTGCGTTATGTGTATCAAGCAACGATACACAAAATCTGGCATGAAAGGAATAGATGAAGACATGGTGAACTTCCACACTCATCAGGTTATCTCATTGCTTTCATAGATCATATGGTTCGTAACAGGATATCTTCCATCCATATGCTCGACCGGTAAAAGTTAGGGGATGGACTCATGGTGTGGTTTGGCTCTCGAGACTAAAGATCACACTTGGGCTGTTTATTATTTCCGTTTTGAAATTCTGTTTCTATTTTTCCTACCTCAAAAAACATTCTAAACAAGGATGCATATAATGTACCAA
Organism: Cardamine occulta; assembly: GCA_028015245.1. Taxonomy (NCBI): domain Eukaryota; kingdom Viridiplantae; phylum Streptophyta; class Magnoliopsida; order Brassicales; family Brassicaceae; genus Cardamine; species Cardamine occulta. The sequence goes on along the minus strand of CM051370.1, from coordinate 12,149,752 downwards.
AGGTTTTGTTTGAATAAAATTTTACATTCATACAAAAATAAAATAAGAGGGTATGGAAACTGGTAAAGTTAGCTTGGAAAAGTCATAACACATTGGTTCTTGAATTTAGTATGCTATTTACTTATCTGGTTAACTCTTGGCTCTTAACTTATACTAAATTTGGTTCACTAATTTGTTATAAAGATAAGATTATAAACACACACTCACAGACACACACAAATGTGCCAATATTTCATAAACTCACCTCTTTAATAGTACCGGTGGGCACCTTCCACGCTCCTGTATTTTTGAAATATCCACTATTCTCTTGAACCACAAGCATCTGCAAATGGAAAATTGTTCATCAAGGTTCAAATGTTCAATCAAATGTAACTTGTACATTTGACTCTAGAACAAAGCTAGAGTCTTGGCTCTAGACAAAATACTTCAAATAATGCTAAAAATGCTTTTTCTTCTCTCCCTTTTTAGCAAGTTGACTATTTTTAGTCCACTCAGATTCAAAGTGATGGTCAAAGAGAAGAAATATAAACAAAAATCTTGTTACCTACCTCTCTGTTCTTGTTTAGGACAAAAGCACCGATCCCAATACGATG
>CM051370.1:12124059-12149059 GCA_028015245.1 Cardamine occulta | reverse complement strand
AGAAGCATTGGCAGGAAGAGTACTCGGGGGCTCGGGGAGCCAATACGTAAGCATCACATATTCATTCTCGGCATGATGGTATGTAAACCCTCTCTAACAAATCACAAAACAAAAAAATTGATCACTAAACTTGAACAAGAATCAAATCCAAAAGCAAAATTCACATTCAAAACATAACATAACATCTTCTTACCTTTAGTGCAGTATTAACAAGACTAGAAAGCTCACTAGGCAGCTTTATCCAAATTCCCTTCTTCCCCTATACATCAATGTCCCAAAATGATCAAACTTGGGAATGTCAAAGAAGACCATATTAAAGGAACAATGGAAAGATTGAATTTTTAATACCTGATCCTTCCATGCCTTAAGTGAAACGTCAAGCTTTGAATCAAATTCATCAACAGTCATGGGTTTAACTTTCATCAAATTCACCACAATACCTCCATGGTTGTCTTCTACTCCATTAAGTAAAGAGATTTTATCCATTGCTGTAGTATCCAAGTAAAAGAGTTATAATCAAACCAAGAACAATGTTTTTTAGTCAACGATCAATCGTTTGACAAAAAAAGAAGTCAACGATCAATCCAATAAAGATTCCAACATAAGGAAAAAAAGAACCCCAAAATTAAAATGCTAGTAAGAGAGAAGAAAGAAACCTGGAGGAAACAGAGTTTGAAAGTAATGGAGACAGGACTCTGTTTTTATTATAAACAGCCAAGAAAACGACTGAGATAGGTTTCAAGAAATTTCCAGGTAAAACCAAAACAAAAATGGATGAAGAAGAAGTCATTGGACTCATAAAGAAGTTTATATTCCTTTGCCTTAGAATTTTGGGAACGAAGAAAAGCCAAAGAAAAAGTCTTTTGTTTATAAATGTTTCGGTAGTTGGGGGGTTTAGCTCCAAAATTTAAAATTTGATAATAAAAAGAGTTTAAAACTTATTTTTTTTATTATACATCATCTATAAATTACCCTAAAAGCAAATAAAAATGAATTTTGATTTGTGTTACTCAAGAATGAAACTCGACAAACTAGCGTATATAATTCTGTAAACATTAACTACAGAGTCACAGTAAATGAAAATTAATTAAAGAAAATTGGAAATAAAGGATCTTTTGATATGTTTTGTCCATCTATACATTTTCAATTAAGGTTTGTGGTTTTAGGCTTTTTAAAATATATAACTCCATTATACCCTTGATTTTTTTTTGTTTTTTTTAAAACACACATATTCTAAACCTCTGATTTATAAAGAGGGTTTCCTTTTTAATTATTCCTTTAGTTTTACATTTTATTAATATTTTTAAAAATCAGATAAATAATAAATAAAAGGTAGAAAAATAAACCCTGATTTCTAAAATCCCCAAATCGAAAAACAAACCCGACGAAGAAAATTTCAATGGAAGAGGAAGACGTCAATGGAAGAAGAAAAAGAGTATGAGTCAGACGTCAATAGAAGTAGAAGAAGAAAAAAATAACAAATTGTGAAAACTAATTTTAAACTTAATCTAACCAATAAATAACATAAGTTTTTAATTTTAACATATATAATAAAAACAATATAATTATTTTTAAAATAAATATGATTTTAATTAAATAACTTAAATTATTTCTTTAATATTTCTGACTTTCCATATTTTAGATTAACATCCCTTATTTTTAGATTCTATTATTATATTTTTGGAATTTCTAAATATTTCAGAATCTAATTATTTCAAATATTTCCCTTATTTCAGAATTTTCATATTAAAATTGTCATTTTTGGGTGTAAGAATTGTAGAAAAAACTACAAATTTATATGAAATCAATGGATCCGTGGTGTACCGCATATTCGAATCTAGTATATATTATAATTGCTAGAATGCACATTTTAAATTTCTTAGAACATGAAAAAAATGCTAGAATACGTATTCTAAATCTTCCAGAACGCCGGATTCTAGAATTCCTAGAACATATTTCGATTATGAAATTCTTAGAATATGAGTAAATGCTCAAATATGTAATCTAATATTTTCAAAACTTGCAAATATGCTAGAATACTATTCTATCGCTAGAACTCACGTTCTAATTTTTTTAGAACAACTTTTATGAACCTAAAGACCTACTTAAAACTGCTTAAATTAAAAAAAAAAGTTCTTCTTCAAATCTTCTTAATATATGTGTATATACATGTTTATATGCTTTATTTTTGAAAAATGTCTAAATCTAGTAGTAAGGGTACTTTAGGAAAACAATAATTTTTTAAAAAAAAATTAGATGGACAAACTTTTTGCTACAACTCCTTTATTTCCAATTTTAAATAATATATAATACAAGAAAAAACTAGAATTTTAGATAATATAGAATATAATAACAAGTCGTTAAATTTTTTAAAAAGTTATAAGACTTCACATTTGTAAGATTGTATGTAATATTATATATGTCCAGTTTTCTATTACTTTGGAATATATATATTAGTTAGTATAAATTTTTCCTAAATGAGATTATAGTAATCCAGTTTACGTATTTGGTAAATTATTCAATAATTATTTCTCAGAGGCCAATTTATAATGAGGATATGTTTCACATAAATCTTGTATGACAACTACTTACACATAAGAGCATCTCCAAAAGCAGCTCAAATCCTCATTTTTTGACTCTCCAAAAAAAGCTCATTAATATTTTTAATATATTCTTATAAAATCATAAATTTATTAAAATAATTCAATAAATCATGATTTTGTTAAACTAAAATGTTTTGGCAGATTACTAAAACTTATATGACAGGCAGACTTGAGTCTGCATGTTTTGACAAACTTATTTTTAGTCTGCACATATTTTGCAGACTTAATAGACTTATCCAATAGATTTATTTTTAGTCCACAAACGTACTATGTTGTTTGTATGTTTTATTTAATTTAATTTATGCATTTTAACTAGATAAAATAAAAACATGAAATTTTTTAAATTAATTGCATAATAGAAAAACAAACAATTTGTTTAGTTACAAAACAAAAACTTGTAAAATTTTTAACAATCATTTTGTAAACTTTAAATTATATTCTACTATTTTATTAATAAATATAGCTTGTAGTATTTTTAATATATTTTATATTAATTTATAAAAGCTTAGGATTTTAATGAATCATTATAAATAGTAAGCACTATAGTACAAAATACAAACTCTTTAAAATTAAATTTGAGGTTTTAATTTTGAAAATAAGCACCCTCAAATCTCAAAAATAAAGTTTGTTTTGGAGATGCTCTAACAAAGAGAGAGAACCCTAGACTTGCATTATCATACTTTTAGCAAATAATTGTAATGTTTCGGTTATTAGCTTATGGTCTTCTAGTAAATTTGAATGGTTGATATGATATTTTTTAGTCAATTCTAGTAAAACCATATATTATAATAAATATTCTCTACAATTAACACTCAAATTTGGATTTTTTTTTGTATATGTTTTTTTTTTCTTCTGTATTTCAGTTTTTAAAATATTAATTTTTATTTTTATTTTACAGTTATGGGTATCAAGTCATTTTTATTTTCAAAATGAGAAAATAATAAGAATTAAAATTTTCTTTGAGAATATAAATATTATGTATTTATATATAAATACTTTGCATAATTTTAATTCTAAAGTTAAATAATATTGTTCTCTTTTATTTATTTTTTTATAAAACATAAAATACAATGTAGTCAAAACACCATTTATAACAATTTATGACTTTAATACAGTTCCATGGCACATGTTTAAATCACAATTTTTTTTGTTCCCAACCAAACATTAAATAATTAGAAACTCACTTCATAATTGGTTATCCATATTGGAGGAAAAATATTTACAAACACAATTCAGAAAATAAAACTCTTGAAGTTCGTGCTAAGCAGTCCGCTTGTTTAAATCACAATGTTTTGTACCTTGATTTTAAAAATATTATGTTTATGCTTAAATAAAATAAAATATTAATGAATATTTGTAGTATGTTTTTGTCGATGTGTGACATACAAATTATTTAAAAATTTGTATTTCTTTAAAATAAAACACAATTCCAAACGAGAACTTTAAAAAGAGGTTTAAATATAGGTTTACTCCTTTCAGTCCGGTTAAGAGCCTCTATTGGACAAGATTAGAGCTCGTTTGATATCTTGGATGAACAAATGTTTCGCGCTTGCAGGCCGCCTACAATTAACCAAATCAGTGATTGGGAGTATTGCTAATTTTGGGTGCTCGGTTTTTCGATTACCTAATCGGTGCCTTGATGCGATTGTGAAAATGTGTAGTGATTTTTGATGGTCGAGCTCTGCTAATGATACACATAAGGCAAATGTCTTTTGGGAAGATGTATGCTTTCCGAAGAGGGAAGGTGGACTTGGGATTCGGAGGTTTAGAGATACTTCTCGGGTCTATGCTCTCAATCTGATTTGGTGCTTGTACACTCTAGCTGGCTCTCTTTGGGTCTCTTGAACTCAGCACTATCTACTATGCTTTGGCTCTTATTGGGATGTCAAAGATGGAACTAAAGGCTCCTGGGTGTGTTAGAAGCTTCTTAAAATTAGGGACCTTGCCTTTATTTTTTTATGAACTGAGATACGTAATGTTAAGCATGTAATTTTTGTTTGTTTGACAACTGGAGCCCTATGGGTAGATTGATTGAAGTCACTAGGAACATTGGCACTTGTTATCTTGGAAACAAACACCCTCAAACTACCATCTACCATGTATGGAAAGAACGTAACTCAAGAAGGCATCAAGGCAAATGGTTGGATGTCCACCAACTTACAAGATAGATTGATAAGCTAATATGAAACTGTACCTCATCGTTCAACTACAGGTTTCCGGACAAGCTGAAAGGTCTCTTTTGATGTTGGTTCAGAGCGAGAAACATTTGATTTTTTTCACCTCTTCAGTAAAAGCTCTTTTTCAGTTTACACTCTTGTACATAAACATTTCAACAAAAAACAATTATTTGGTAAATAGTAAACTGATTAAAACCAAGGTCTATGTGTTTTTAAATTTTGAACTATAATTATGTGTGTACTAGAATTTCGAATTTCAATATTTGTGGAAATTGGTTTGAAACTTTATTTTTATGAGAAAGTAGATTGAGGCTTTAAGTTTTAGAACAACTGATGATATATGATAATTCTGATAGGAAATAGATTGTGAGCCTATAATTAAACCATTGACTAAACTTTTAATTTTTGGTCAAACAACCCTTGACTAAGACTATCATCTAAATAACCCAATAAAACTGATAAATCAAATCTTTGTTTGTTATGGAAAACTTATTATATAGTATATGTATAGAAGTATATATATATATATATGCACACACAGACTAACATTGGTGTATTCTCTATTCCTCAAGATATACAACTAATGGCCATCAAAAAGTTTTCACCTCTTCTATTATTTTCGATGATGTTTGCTCTCATATTTATTCCCATGATTTCAGGTAACACATTTATTTGTCTATGGCTAAATTTTCTCAAATTGTTCTCAAATTATCTTTAAATTCTATGATTATCTTACCAGTTGAATCCAAATTCGTAGAAGAAACAAAAATAGATGTGTTGGGACAACATATATCTTAAAATGATAAACTCTCAATTTTTATACTTAATTTTTTTTTGTTTATGGATCTAATAGGACAACAAAGATTAATCCAACATTGTGGGATGAAATGTTATAGCACACCGGAATGCAATACAACATGCTTACATGAGGGGTACGAAGAAGGGAAATGTCTATTAAACTGGTATGGTATTCTTGAATGTTGTTGTCTAGCTAAATCTAAATCTCAAGATGGTTCTCCTATTTCCAGTATTGAATTTACTGAATAATATTTCATGTCATATGTACTCTCAATATATGAATTAAAAATATACTCAAGTATGACGATCGACAATATCTCATCCAAGTCCTGTGTCAATCAAATTGTATATTCACAATCTAATGAACACAAGATAAAACCACATGATAGCATTAAATCAAATCAAAAGTTTTTTTACCACCTCTTCTCACCAATTCGAACCGGTTTAATTGATGTATGTGTGGTTCAATTTTTCTTGTTTGAAGTAGGCCTAAGCAAAATAGACTTCTATACCCAAAGAACTGGAATCGAACCTGAACCAAAATAAGAGCCGGATAAGTATATGAAATACTCAAGTTAAATTATATATCCAAAACCAAAAGATTGGTTATATTTAGACTTGAAATAATCTAAATACCCAAAATTACAATTATAAACTTGAAGATTTTAGTTATTATTATAAATTATCTGAAATAACCAAAATATATAAAGTATTTAGTTATATTTGTTAAAATTTAACCAAATATTATTAAAATTTAACCAAAGTTTTTTTCTTCTTATTAAATTGGTGTTTCAGGTATTTTTAGGTCTTTTTGGATAGTTCGGATAAAATTTAGGTCTTTTTAGATAGTTTAAAAAAAATGTGATTTTTTTTTTAAATATCCAAACCGATCCGAACTGAAAGGAAACCAAACTTAACTTGTTACCAAAATTCTAAAATATTTGAATGGTTCCTAAATCCTATATTAGAAATACCCAAAATCCAAAAAAAAAAAAACACTTCAAACCGGAACAGGTACCCCGAATGTCCAACCCTACTTCAAACTATTCGAGTCTTGCCATAATTCAAATAAAAAAAATGTCAATAAAACATGAACTTTCAAATAGTTGATGTTTTAATCATGAACTTACAAAAAAGGTCATTTAAATGGCAAGCCTTTTGTAGATTTTCAAATTAAATATGAAAATTTTGTTGACTAAGAAATTTGAGTCACTTTGTTAAGTCAACTGACGGAAAAACTAACCAGAGATTTAACCTAAAATTCTAACCTGGAAAATAGTACGGTTTAATCTGGTTTAGCTAACCAAATATCACTATTTTAATTTTATTCGGTGCAATTTAAAGCAACATTATTGGAAATGTGGGGCTGTGACATTTATAGCTGGCCAGATGAGAGATAGAATGGTTCAGACTTCACTATTGAAACGTTCAAATCAAATAGCAAAAAGATATAAAGGGCCCATTAAGGTCCATATTCGATGGCTCCTTTTTCGCCTCATCTTCCAAAAAAGATAAAACATAAAAAGAGACAAAAGAAAGAAAAAAAAAGTGAAAGGACGAAACCAGAGGCAGGAGACGACCATCACAACGCATCTCAGCTCCTCCTCAAAATCCATGGCAGTACGATCTCTCTCTCCCTCTCTTTTTGTTCCCTCCATATTCTTTAATCTATGAATCCTCAGATTTTTATTGTATCTTCTGTTTGTTGTTTTACATATTTTTATGTTTTCATGTTGTTTATTGTTTATTGGTTGAGTTATTGAGTAAATTTTACAATCTCTGTCAAAGTTTGATTCTTTTTTCTGATTTTCTTCATGGATTAGCTTTGAGATTTACCATTTCTCTCGTTTTTTTTTGTGGTTCTTTTTTCTTTTGGACTTTTTTGTTTCCTTTAAGAATGAGTTTGTGAATTTTTTATTCTGTTATAATAATATTTTTTGCTTTTTGACAATGAAGCTTCATAGATTTGTTGTTACTATTGAAAAATCAAAGCTTTTTTTTGTCTCTGAAGTTTGTTTTATTTTATTTTTCAGGATTTTGGTGGTAATAAAGTTTGGTTCTTTTATTTGTTTTATCTGTCATATTGCCTCTGTTCTCATATGATTAGTGAATAGATAATGAGAAAGCCTTAGTATGATCTTTGCATGATTTTCTAAGACCCAAACGGTACAAACATTGAAACTTATGTAACCAAATCTTGAATAAGAAGAATATAATTGTTGTCTGTGTATAGCATCTTCTTGGATTTCAATACTTTGTATATGAAACTTGTGCACATATTTGTTTGTTACAAGTTGTTGTGTTAGACATAGAGGCTTTTAGTTTTATACTATTTAAAATCTAATCATATGAGACAACTTTGATTATTTAGGCTTGCGAAGAATAGATACAAGTAGTCATGAAAACATTTTAATTAATGGATTTTGATACGATACGAAACCTATCCGTGACTTAAAATGTTTGACGTTTGCATTGTGTGTAGGACAAGGGGAGACCATTGCCAAAGTTTGGTGAATGGGATGTAAATGACCCTTCATCGGCTGAGGGATTCACTGTTATATTCAACAAAGCTAGAAACGAGAAAAAGGGAGGTGGCAAATCTGACTCACCGGGAAAAGATGAACCTGGATATAATAAAAATGGGGAAGCTCTTGGGAAGCCCACCGTAAGCCGCATCATCTCTTCTTCTTCTTCTTCTTCTTCTTCTTACTCTATTATATTATGGATGGATGAAATATACATAATCATATTATCTTCTTGATGTAAAATTCAAGAACACAAAGATAGCTAAGTTGTGTTTCTATTAGAAGGTTATTAGTGCTTGTGGCTCATGTGTTCTTTAGTGTTTTATTATTGATGCGGTTTCTTTCTTTACATGATTTGCAGAAAAAATGGTTTTGTTGTATACAATCCGCTCGCGCAGACTAAAGTGGATGGAGGTGTTGTGCTTGGAAGGTCGTTTATCTATTATCTAAAATCATACTGCATCATGAAGACTGGAGCTTGTCTGAGAAGCCATGACAGTCACTTTTGGATTCTGGTCGGAGAATGTTTCTGAGTGGTGTGTTTAGAGTGACTCTTGTTGGTTTGCAAGGATGAATGTTGTTAAGAATCAAGCTCCGATCTCTTTATTAACAGTCAAAACGAAGTACAATGTATGAGAGAAAGGCTCTTCACACATCATGAAGGCTCAATCTCAGAATCGCACATCACGATTTCATACATCAAACAACATAAATTCCTCTAAACAGTGGAGGATCTATTTATACAAGAAAGAACAAACAATTCAAAGCAATTACAATTAATCGAATCTGTAACAAACTCACCTCGCCGCAAGCTCAATCGCTACAGCGCTTCACTCGGAAAATCTCTTCTTCCTTGATGAGCTCTGGAAGCTACTGTTCCGTTTATTCTTCAGTCTCACGTGTGGCCTCTTTCCACGTGTCTGTTCCTCATTTAATCCCACATGTGCCTCAAACTCTGCTTTATTCCCTCCCACGTGTGTGTTCCTTCTTACATATACATTCAACGGCTTATCAATACCGCCCCATTAAAACTCAGCTTGTCCTCAAGCTTCAAATCAGGAAAATGATGCCTCAAAACTCTCACACTTTCCCAAGAATCCTCATGTGATGGTAACCCTTTCCAGTGCACCAATGCTTCCAATACTCCCTTGTCATTATATTTGGTGTCCAAAACAGACTCAAGAAGCAACACAAATCCATCAACCTCGGAGTCCAAAACAGAAAGTGGATTTACCTTGTGGTGAGAGCCCAATACCAGTTTTAGTTGAGAGACATGAAAAACATAGTGTATCTTAGCATCCATCGGTAAAGCCAAGCGATAAGCGACCTTTCCTATCTTTTCCAAGATCTCGAAAGGACCATAGTATTTAGCGGCAAGCTTTTGACAAAAACGTTTTGCCACTGTACTTTGGCGGTATGGCCTCAACTTCAGATACACTACGTCGCCTATTGCCAAAGTAACATCTCGGCGATGCTTATCCGCATTGTTTTTCATCAGCTACTGAGCGTGCAACAGATGTGCCTTGATCTGAACCAACATGAGATCCCTTTCCTTCATAGCTTTCTCCAATTCAAAGTTCTTGGTCGAATTCTCCTCAAACCTTAATATCGCAGGAGGGTCTCTACCATATAAAACCTTAAATGGCAATGACTTCAATGAACTATGATATGAAGTATTGTACCATAACTCTGCCCAAGGTAGAAACCTAGCCCAAGTCCGAGGATGTGCAGATGCATAGCAGCGTAGATAAGGACCGATTTACCACCTCTGTTTGACCATCTGTCTGCGGGTGGTACGCAGTACTGTACTTCAGTTTTGTTCTAGACTGTTTGAAACAATCCATCCAAAAGGAGCTCTGAAATATCTTGGCTCTATCAGACACAATCGAAGCAGGGTACCCATGGAGACGCACTACCTCTTTAATGAAAGCAGTAGCCACATTTACCGCATGAAAAGGATGCTTTAACCCAATGAAATGGCCATATTTACTCAACCTATCAACCACCACCAATATAGCATTGAATCCCTGCGAAGTAGGTAACCCCTCAACAAAGTCCATACTGATATCTTCCCACACCTGAGAAGGAATAGGTAATGGCTGAAGTAAACCCGCAGGAGATAGTGTTGAATATTTATGAGTTTGGCAAACTCCACATTCTGCCACAAACTTTTGGATATCTTTAATCATGCCTGGCCAATAGAATGATTGATGAAGTCGTTTTAAAGTCTTTAGGACCCCATAATGTCCTCCCAACAAGCCAGAATGATACTCCTGAAGAAGCGGAGACTTAAACTGAGTATCCTTAGGGAGCACTAATCGACCTTTATACCATAAATGTCCATCGCTGATAGTGTAACCCATCATTTCTTCTAGTTTTTGACTTAGCCGAGCTTTTAACTCCTTAATCAGCACATTGTCATTGATTTCTTGATAAATGTCCTAAAGTTGTAAGACCGAGGGAATTGTCAACGCGAACAATCCAGAATTAGGGACCAAAAAACTGTAATTCTGAATACGAGATATGCAGCCTTATTTTCAACCCCAGGTTTATAAATGATCTCAAACTCGTAAGGAAGAAGCTTGTGCAACCAATTCTGATACTTAAAATTATTTTGCTATCTCTCTATTGATTTCAGTTCCATGGATGCTTCCTTAAAATCGAAATTCGATTCAATTTATTCCATGTTTATTGAAATTGGTTGAAACATCAGAATCAACAACAAGCCTTTCTTGTCTTTTCCTCAATTCTCAGAGAACAAGATACAAACAAATGTACTAAGAAACATATTTAGAGCTGTGAAATTAGGTGATACGGTTTCTTTCTAAGTATGAGAAATGTTCTTGCCAAAAAGTCCAGCTATCCCTTTCTCAGGATCGCTCTGTTTCACAATGGATTCACCAACCAACACCTACAAAATTAGAATAAGCTCACAAATCAGTGTTTTGGTGAGTTGTTCGTATGATTAAAAGCTTGAAGAGGTTACTTCCAAGTAGCCAAACGTTTTGATGGATGGTTTTTGTGAAAGCTTACCACTTTAACTCCAGCGGCTTGTACATAGGCAATGTCATCAGGTGTAAACAGACCGGATTCACCAACCACCTTAACCAACACAACAGGACTCAGGCCAATGTTTCAGCAATTGATAGACAACTAATAACGAATGAAATGTCAAATGTGGGAAGTACTTACAATCATGTTTTTCTCGCGGATTTGTCTACCATGCTCTCCTTCAAGAAGCTTCTTTGTATTACTGATGTCCACTTCAAATGTTTCTGAAACAACAGAACTTTATTAGTGAGACTCCTGAGCTGAACTAAACTGTCCACAACAAGACTCACATCCCTGTGAACTCGTCTAAAACAAGTGACATCAAAACTAGAAATATGTACAAAAGCTGTATTACCAAGACTTCGGTTATTGATGCCTACGAGCTCGATCCCTTCTATTCTAAGCACACGACCCATCTCTCTCTCATCATGTACCTAATTGAAAGCCAGGGATATTAAGAGAAAAACAATAATAATAAGTTTCAAATTGCATAATTTCATGGCCCGGTTAACAATAATCAGAGCAGGGAAAGAGACCTCAACAAGGGTAGCCAAACCAAGCTTCTTGCAGATGCCAAGCAAGTAGGTTATTTCTAGGTCAGTCAATATGGCAGCAATAAGCAATACTGCGTCTGCACCTTTAGTCCGAGCATAGTAGATCTGCCATGGATCTACAACAAACTCTTTGCATAATAAGGGACACTGCAATGATTGAAACGCAAGGCTTATGAAAATTGTCTTCATTATAAAGCACAAAACACCAGACTTTGCTAAGAGAAAATACCTTCACACCAGCGCTTCTTATGGCTTCCAAGTTTTCAAAGCCTCCCTGTTGAACCAAATAAAGATAAGAAATACGAATGTTAAAAACTTGTTGCAAATGTGTATAAGATATCTGCAATTTGATACACAAGTGTACCTTGAAATACTTCTGGTCTGTCAAAACGCTGAGGCATGCTGCTCCGCCTTTTTCATAAGCTTGAGCAATCTCGACCTGTAAGACGATAACTTTTAACAACACAGACAGAGGAATTATGAAGACCTTGCAGGTCTATATATAAGAACAATAGCTACTCACATTGGAAACCGTTCAGAAGAAAAATGTTAATCTACTTCCCAAGGCCAAACTGAAGATAACAAAGATTACAACTCTCAATGTTCCGATCTTTTACCTATTGAAGAGTCAACCTTTACTCGCTATAACTCAATTCGAGAACACTAGCTATGTCATTACAAAAAGAAACATATAAAGCATCACATACCGGGTCAAAATTCTCTTTTAAGATTCCTCTACTTGGAGAAGCCTTCTTAACTTCAGCAATCAAACCAGGAAACCCAGTTCTTTGATAAGCCATCCTAAGCGCCCCAACAAAATCCCTAGTAGGAGGAGCATCCTCTACAGCTTTCTTCAACACCTCAAGTGGGTTTAATTTCTTCATCTGAAAAGCAAAAAAAAACACAATCACCATTAAACAACTCACAAACCTTCAAATAAAAAACCACATTGTGAACATAAAGTCTTTCTTACCCGCGAGACTTCTTCATCTTTATACCATGTAATCTCCTCCAAAATGTTACGAGGAGAATCAGCATCATCATTATTCAATCTCAATTCAAATGGACCAGAATATCCCAAAGGAGCTTTGCTTGGTGGTTTTCTCCTTATCCTAATACCTTGACTAATAGCTAATTCATCCTGATACATCTCTAATTCCCATTCCTTGATTCTAAGAACATTCCCTTTCTCCTCTACTGATGAAGAAGCAACACTCAAACTTCCCTTCAAATCCGACTAAAAATAAAACAAAAAGTCATATACTTTCAGCAACAGATTGATAGAAATTAGAATTAGAATACTCCAATTTTGTTTCAGCTAGGGTTTATACAACATCAAATGCGATCAATCACACATAATCAAATGAAAAACTCGAACTTTATTTAAGGGTGTTGTACACAGAATCAAAGATAGATGAATCATAAAAGGCAAATACTCTCAGCGACAGATTGCTAGAAATTAGATTTAGAATAACTCCGGTTTGTTCCAGATAGGGTTTATACAACATAAAATGCGATAAATCACACATAATCAACGGAAGACTCGAACTTTGTTTAAGGGTGTTCATAGAATTAAAAAAAAAAAGAGGAAAAATTTGGCCGAACCTGTTGAGCTCGGATCGAGAATTTCGATGGAGCCCTAAAAAGTTTGATCCTTTTGTCCATGGCAAAACCTGAAATTGAACCTTTGATCGAGACAGGAACTTTACACCGATACAGAGAAGGTGAAACAACTCTAACCGGCACTAGTCCCTCCATTGCGGGAAAAATGTTTCGAAAATGAAGTAGAAAAGAAAAAGAAAATGAAAAAACAAGAACGAAAATTTCAAATGCTTTCGGAAATTTAATGGTCAAATTTTGTTTTATAGAAGTAAATCAAGAGTTTTGATTATGAATATTTTTGGTAGTTGAGTTGATTAACACGTGGGTTAATATAACAACACCAACGTGTGACGGCAAGATTTTGCTAAGGTTGGTGAAAACACACCCTTCGTTTCTTACATATGCAGATATGCTTAAAGCCTAGAGCGACGAAGCCCAAACTTTTTTTTTTTTTTTTTCCAGATTTGAATCAAATTAACAAGAATAATAATAAAAAGTTTGAACATGCGAATATATCCATTGCTTCGTAGCATTAGTCTCGTAATAGTTAAATATTTGGGAAATTTAGCTAAAAATGATTATTTTACCCTAATTTTTTGAATTTATACCTTTTTTTTTAAAGAATTTAGTAACATATACTTTATGTTATTATAAAGTCAAAATTACCCTCAGAATTATTAATATGTTAATTTGATTTTAAAAGCAAAATTTAAAAGATTTAGGGAGATTTATGTGTTGGATTAAAAAAAAATAGGAAATTTAGAAAACTTTAATCGATTATTTCTCATCGACGACATAAATAAAACAAAACAAAAATTCACATTCATCTCATACCTTGCTCTCTGTTCGATTATAATAACCAAAGACTTGACTCTCTGAAGTTATCGATTTAAATTGATACTATATGTTTTTCTTAAGTTAGTAATTTTTCTTAAGCTTTATTATTCTCATCGTTGTCAAGCTACATATGATTTCTTTGGTTAAAGTTATTTTTATTACAAGGAATCATAAAATATTATGGTTTATTAAAGTTACTTGTATCAACATGATATTATGATTTCATGCAAACAAAGATAGTTCAAGTGGAAGCCAAATGTCATCGTCCTTTGCTTAAAGTTCACAGGTCACACATGGTGTTTATATATACAAACTTAAAGCATAAACTATAAACAATAAATCCCTAAATCATAACTTATTTATTCTGGATTAGGTAGAAGATATATCATACATTAAGTAAGGTAACATATGAATTCTAGATTAAGTAGAAGATGTAACCTAGATTAGGTAAAGTAGAAGACATATTCTAGGTAATACATATTCTAGATTATGTAAGGTATAATACATATTCTAGATTACGTAAGGTAGAATACATATTCTAGATTACGTAATATATACCATATTCTAGATCAACCAACCTTAACGCTTGATCAACCAACCTGCAAAATTTTGGTAAATAACAGTTACAAAGCTCTTGAGGCCTTGATCCAGAAGTGTGTGGCCAATGCATATTCCTTGAGTCTCCACTCGAACTACACCTTTCTTATATGTGAATAGATCAGGACGTACTACAGCCATAAAGCTGACCGGGTCGTGGAGGTACACTCCTGAGACCACCAACAAAAACAACTTTTGAATCAAAACAGCAATTTTCAAGCATTAGTTATTGAATTTACAATGTCTTGCTTACCGTAAACTCCATCAGATTTAACATGCCAATCTCTGTAGAATTTGCACATGTCGCTTAACATTTGACCGTGTTTCCCCTTGGAGTTACGCAGCTCTAAGAGGTCATCGTCGAAAACAGGTAAAGAAACAGACGTTTGCTTTAAGCAGGTTATAACGAAATATCGATAATGTTTTAAGGAGATGGAGGAAGAAGCTTTCTTCACCTGTTAGTTTAATGGTTTAACCAAAAACCATCTCTCAGCACTTTCGACTTATCTTCCTTAGAAAGCTATCGATTGAGAATTGAGACTCTAACATTAATGTATTTTCTTGGTTGAAGAATCAGAGAGAAATAAATGAACGCAAATGCAGAGGATGTTGGTTTTGTATCCTTAGATGCGTTGAGTGTTTAGTGTGGCTTAGACCTGACACTGAGATTCAAGAAGCAGCTTGTCGATAAAAAAGCGGTGTGAGCTTGATTCTCTCAGATATTAAAAGTGTGGAAGAAGAAGATAGTTACCTTCCAGGGAACACGCACGTAGGGACCTGCAGAGACAAATAGAAGAACACAAACTCCATTTTCAGAAACAGAGCAAATGATGGTATTGTGAATGGTAATGTTGAGAGATTCACATACTTGGATCAGTAGTGGTGACTGTAGCAACTCATTTGAAATCACAACATCACGTTTGTGTCTCCACAACTACTTGACAACTTCTCACGTTTTAGAGCTATTTTAGTTGTTGGAGAAGAACAACTTGCACTATTAAAACCCATAGTTATTAATCGACCATGTCCATAGTTTAAGTTTATTTTTAAATCTTAATTTAATTACTTAAATACACAGAAAATTTAATTAAAGGTTAATTTGGTAATTAATATAGGTTAACTAATAAAATGTATAGATTCAAAAAGATAAGGTAAAATAATCACTTTTAGCTAATTTTCCCTAAATATTTTGTGTCCCTAAGCCAACACATTTACGGGATCGTACCTGGCACCAAACTTGATTGAGTTTAGCATAGATACTTGGTATACGTCAATTTATCTATCTCTTATATACTATTAAAATTGAAATACAAAATGAGTAATCATTGTATCCAAATAGTTTTTTTTCTTATCTTTATATCCAAACAGTTTCTATATTATTAAAACTTTTTTTAAATAATTATCTGATATTTAGATTTTAATAGTATGGAAACTAAGGCTTTCCAAAAATCTCTCTATCTAATTTAAACCAGCATATTAAAAAAAAAATTCTCCTTTCATCTTTATTTGATTTTATTTTAAAGAGTCATGGATTGAATCTTTATACTCTTAAATCTGAAGTACAAATGCATATGATGTGGTTAAGAATGATAGCGTGAGGCAGGTGAGGACCAACTCGACTTATACTGTAATTCTATCCCACCCGCACGCTGATGAGCCTCAGAAACAGAGGTCGGGTTAAACAGTTGAAGCGGGAGCTGTAGCTGGGAACGAAGACCCCCAATAAATCTCGAGACAAGTTGTTCTTCTGTTTCAGTGAGTGTCATATGCGACGTTAACTCAAAGAACTCTGATGCATAATCATCAACAGAGCGTGAACCCTGTCGCAGACTTTGAAATTTATTTTACAAAGTTGTTTCGTAATTGTACGGTAAAAATCCTCTGCGCATATGCTTTTTCAAATTTTCCCAAGAATCTATCTTCGATTTACCAGAACAACGACGAGATTCTTTCAACTCTGTCCACCAAGCCATAGCTCTACTCTTAAAACGCATTGCCACCAACGAGACATGCGAGTCATCTGGAACCTTCTTAAAGTCGAGGACTTCTTCAACCGTACTAAGCCAATCGATGAATTCATATGGATTGATACCACCAGAGAACTTAGGAATATCAGTCTTGAAACCAGCTTCCCATATCAATTCACCACTGCGTTCTGATTGGGAACTTTGTTGTGATTGCCATAACGTGGTCAAATTTGTTGATCTTGATCCTGTTAAACCGGAACTCCAAACAAATTTTCATGGAGCTCGTCTTCTGAATCATGATCAATCTCGGCATGACGCGCACGGTCTTGATGACGTTGATTTCGTAACACTGCCGTCAATGCATTCTCCATTGCGTGTTGTAACGCTTCATGGAGTCCGGCTGTGAAACTTTCCAAGGTCTGTCTAAATTCTTCCTGCTGCTCTTCGATTGTATGTTTGCGAGGAGCCATCGTAAAGACCAAAACAGAGTGCTAGAACGAGCTTTAATTGAGAAACTAAAGCACTGGAATCTGATACCAACTGATGGAGGAAAGGATAGTAAAAGCGAATCAATTGTTTAGTCTAAGAATACCCAAACGAATCACGCAACTTGAAGTCGTTGAGAACCTTAAGTTCTACCGAAGACATGAGAGTTCTAAAAACCTCTTTTTATAAATCAAAATAATAATCTCTCAAAAATCAAGAGAAAAACATATATATAATGCAAAACCAACACCGACTTCGTAAACCTATCCAAACTAGGAAATGAAATATGAAGAGCCAGAATATAAAAGAAAACCCAAAACCATAAAGCCTTTTAACGACAAAAGAATAAAACCCAAAACACCAATAAAGATGATAAACACCATGCATCACATACATAGATAAAGTGGATATCAATATATAGAAACAGAAGATGACTCAGTGAGTAGAAGTGCAAGAATGAACATATCACACTGGAATACACCAAAACATACCTTACGAAAGTTTGCCCCAAAAGTAAGCTTCTATACATTCTTCAACTTCTCTAACATATTTAGGAACATGGCTTGAAGAAAATCAGCCTTGAGTAGTTGTATAAAAGGGATTGATTACAAGATGAAAAGTTTCCAACGGATACGAGACATGAAGTATGACTCTATTTGTCAAACCCTGTGTTTTCTCATAGTCAGCTTTATGTGGTTTTATCAAGAATTAAATCAAAGAAAGACTAGAGAGTGCTTATTCTAGACAAAGAAGGCAAACCTCACAAACAAATAATACAAATAGGGTTATAAGTATCCTGTATACTTATGGGTCGAAAAGGGCCGGTTTACCATCGCAGGCCAATAGTGCGACCGCCCTGAGACCCAACTCAGGATCAGTAATAACGGAAGCTTTGATCTTGTTAATATATGTTATTAAGGAATAAAAGGGCCATAATTTTGTTTCCCAGCATATCTTATTATATAAAGTTTGGTTGCACTCACGAAAGGCCGACACATGTCAAAATTATAATTAACAAGATCTTGACACATGTCGGTTGATCGATTATATTATGACACACGTAAAAAAACTTTTGTTATTATTTTCCTGAGTAAAAAATGAAACTAACAAAACAAATATGATAAAATATATGGCGAGTGTCTAAAATGGACCCTTTCGGAAATTTATTTCCAAACGGGATCCCCTAGGAAGGATTTTTGAAGCAATATAATTTCAAGGATCAACGGGTTGTATCCCCACCCAAAGTTTCAATTAAGTGTGTGTCCTCATTAAACTTCAGCTTTGGGGTGTAGCTACACCACAAAACTTTGACGGGGTAAATCTCCTCACAAAATTTAATTTGAGGTTATATCTTCATCGTCGTTAATGAGTAATGATGTCTATGACATTAAACCGGATTAAAATCAAAATCAACCAATATTCTGATTTTAAGAGGTTTTATATTCGAAATCCAAATGTTTATCACTACCAAACCTTCTTTTTGATATCAAATGCTTATCACTACCAAACTTAAGAGGTTTTATATTCAAAATTAACCAATAATCCGGGTACCCATTTGGTTCTTGGTTTGGTTTGGTTCGGTTCGAGTTTGGCTCCGGTCTTCATGTATAGGAGTTTATGACCATCGGATATTTTGTAGCTTTCGAGTTCGGTTCAATACCTTTTTTCAGATTGGTTTCGATTCAGTTCTTTAGTTTTGGGTATTTTGCGAAATGGGACAAGTGTTTTCACGCCCGGACCTGAGGGGCCGGTCCAACCGGTTAATCCAAGAGCCATACACTACTCCGGCTCGGGTTTAGTACTAAAATCCGCTAATAATAGAACAAAAAAAAAACACAGAAAAACCGGCAGGGTGACAGATCAAGAGAAATTTTCAAAATATTTTAAATATTTTATTTTAGAACTCTTTTGATACAAATAAAATGTTTAATTTTCAAATAAAATAATTCGTTACACTTATTTTTATAATCTTTTCAACTAGATAGTAACCCGCACTATGCAGCACGGAAAAATGTCTGCTTCATACTTCGTTAGTTTATATAATCATAAATTATTATTAGTGTTTTAGATTAGATTTATTTTATGTTTTAACATCTTATTTATTATTATTATTACATATATTTGATGTTTTGTTAAATAAAATTACAAATATATAATTATGTACTTGAGGTATTATGTTTGTTAACAAATTTATTTGATAATTTAAATTATCACATAATTTGGTTAAAAAGTTTAGGTGGTGTTATGTATATATTTTCACATTATTCAAAAAATCTATAACAGTATGATTTAGTCTAATATCAATTATTATCAATGATTACAAATTCGATCTGAGATCCGTCATGATCCATCTTTATTTGCTCTAATCTATCTTGACCCGTCCTGACCCACTGTAAGAAATTAGAAAATTTGAAGATCTCGATCCTGATTCAAATCTGGATTATCTAATATTGGATATGTCGAAACCAAATTCATATAGTCCCTGATCAATTGTTTTAAAAATTATTTCAATATTTTGACACTAATATATATATATATATATATATATATATCCGTTTTCAAAACTTAGATATACAGTAGAACCTCTATAAATTAATACTCGATAAATTAATAACATCTCTAAATTAATAAATTATCCGGGTTCCGAGTTGGGCCGGTGTAATAATTGACACATTTCGATAAGATAATAAGATAATAATTTTTTTGAAATCTCTATGTAAATATATGGTCCCATTAATAACATAAATTAATAATCATATAAATTTATTGTATATATATAAGATATTTTAGTGAAATATGATTCTAGTGTTGTTATTTATTCGTAAATTTGTAATTCTGTTGGAGTTTATCTCTATTTTTCTTAAAATATCAAAAATATATGATATTATCTTTTCAAATTGCATCAAAAACTATTTAATTTTTTTATCTATGCAATGATTAAATCCTAATGTGTAAATGCATTAAAACCCATCGAAGTATTATCTTTATTTTTCTTCTTTTTTATATAACATTTTTTGAAATTCGGAAAAACTCTCTATATCGATAAATTAATAACCTCTATAAATTAATAAAATTCTCTGGTCCCAACATTATTAATTTATAGAGGTTTTACTGTACAACATATGCAGAAAAAATCAACATATTTATTAACTATATGTATTATATGAAATTAAGATTAAAAAAACATGGTAGAAGAATCATAATTGTAAATCTTAATAAAATCTTTCAAATAGAATTACTTAAAATAAATAATATGGTATAGTTAGATATGAAATCTTATTTTATTTTTGAATTTTGATTGATTAACATTTTTTAAACTTTTAATTTTAATTTTCGTCCGTCAATACTATTAAAAGGGAAGCACTCTTTAATGGTAACTTTAAAGTTCCAGAAAATTTACATGTAATGCCATTAGAATAAAAACAAAAAAAACTCTCATTAATGTCAAAAATGTCTTTGTATCTTAGCTTATATCCATATATCCAAACACAATTAAAAGATTTTTTAAATATTAATTAATAAATAAATAAAAATTAAATTCATTTTCTCTCTCTTATTAAATATGAACAAAATTTTAAATGATTTTTTAAAATTGTTAATCAATCAAAATTCAAATACGAAAATTTGATATCTATTATGGGCAGTGAATTCTATCATTTAGGCAAAAATTTTATGCCATGTGTTTAAAACAGATAGTGCAGAACTCGTCTCCATGGCGCACTCTCCAGAGAAGTGGCTCACTTTTTCCAATCAGCTTGAGGATCTTGTTCGTTTATGTGATTCTCTTCCTGGGTTTTCTATCTCTCGTATCCCAAGATTGAGTAATAAACATGCAGACTGCTTAGCACGAACTTCAAGAGTTTTATTTTCTGAATCTTCATTTATAAATACTTTTCCTCGAGTGTGAGCAACCAATTTTAGAGTGAGTTTTTAGTTATTTAATGTTTGGTTGGAAAATTTTTTATAACATATTACTTATTTTAATTTATTTCATTTGAAAGATTTTGTTAAGATTTTAAATTATGATTCTTTTACCTTCTTTGTTTGATATATATTCAAATTATTTTGAATTATTATATATAGTTGATAAAAATGTAGATTTTTTCTGCATATGTTGTGAATCAAATTTTTTGAAATAGAGATATATTATTCCATCGATGAAGAAAAAATGTGTGTTCAATGTCTCACATCGGTTAAAATATTTGAACAATAGTTCTTACTCATATTATAAAAATGATCAAAATGGTTCCAAATCCAAATGAGTGAAAACTTGACCTATTATGCCAATATTTGATGTGGTTCTTTAGTTAAACCAATAATTTTTGGAAAACCAATAATTTTACCGAATAAAGAAAATAAAAATATTTTAAATACTGTAAATATTAATAATATATAACATAAATGACCATTTTGAAAAATAAACATAATTTCCACAAGAAAAAACACATTAAATCTATGTTCATATGTATATAATTTGATTTTTCTAAATTATACCAGTTTTTTTTAATAATTTATTTTACTAACTACATATACTACCAAAAACCATAATTAAATTTTGATTACTCTAAAATCTTTATTCGATGGAATCAATATGTTATCATAAATAAATATGTCAGTATAAAGGTCAGTATATTTCTGGTCTTGCGACGGAAAATAAACATTATTTAAACAAATTTTGATTTAAAAATAGGGCAAGAATTTTGTGTAACGGTACGGGATCAAAAAATCAGGGTATATAATTTCAGTTTTCAAATTTTCACTAAAAGTTTGGTTAGAGTTGACTATGAGACGAGTTAGAATCCACATCGAGACGAGTATTTTAAGAATTTTGGGTAATTTTTGAAAGCATTTAGAGAAATTTTTAGAATTATATTTTTTTTGATAATTTGCATTAGTTTTATAAAAAATTAAATATTCAAACGGAAAATATATATATCCCGTCTAAACTCTTACTCTATTTCTTATAATAAACATTATCGAACGAGTAATTGTTTGGGTTAAAATTGTCGAATGGGTAATTATTTAAAAAAAAACAGTTATGAGATGGAAGCTTTTTTTATAGATACTAGACGAGACATGTTTTATGTTTCATAATAGATATGCCTAGATTATATACTGGAATAATCTAAATCCGATTTAACACCCCTAATCAAACTGTTAGATTTTTTTTGATTAGTTTGGAAAATATACATTTTACAACTAAATTATATCTTAAATTTAAATATCAAAGAAATTCATTTTATAAA
Organism: Cardamine occulta; assembly: GCA_028015245.1. Taxonomy (NCBI): domain Eukaryota; kingdom Viridiplantae; phylum Streptophyta; class Magnoliopsida; order Brassicales; family Brassicaceae; genus Cardamine; species Cardamine occulta. The sequence continues at coordinate 12,126,616 of CM051370.1, read as the reverse complement.
TTCACGTATGTGTGAGTCCGATTCTGGTAACTAATAAGAGAGAGAATGTGTGTTTAATTTTTAATTTTTTGAAAACTAATAATTATTTAAAATATTATTTATGATTCTTTATTTTAATTATATATTTTTGGATTAGTATCTTTATTTAAAAATATCAAAGAACAATGATATTTTCTGTAATATGCCAGATCATAATTGGTTAATTTGCTATCGACATTGCTCAAATAATAGTATAGAGATTCCTTTAAAGCTCATACATAAGACCATCTCTTTTGTTTTTTTTTTCTGAATCAAACACATCAAACTAATTATCTTTGTTTCTATCTTTTTTTTGTATTTATTTGAACTATTGTATAATAATAAAATATTCTCTATATTTTGCGGTTTTTCTTTTTATAATCAACTTATTAAAATATAATATTTCAAATGCTTTAGTATTATGATTATTCATTCAAATATTTTTATTATTTCTTAACAATTGATTATATTATAAATAATGTATCATCATGTTATGATGTTTTATTAATTTATTTTTCTTATAGAAATTTTGATTTTAAGTATTATTTTAAGTTTAATTTTGATTTAAAATTTTCAATCATTTTTGTTATTTTTGGATACTATACTTTCATAAATTTAGTATGAATATTTTTACTTTATATATATAGTGATATATATAAATATTGATCTTTGTCAAAAGCAGGAGGCGAATTTTAAAAATCCATCTCCTCAATCAATGGAAGAAGATAATGCAGCCTGTACTAGATGGGATCGAGTGGCTGGCCTAGAGGAAAAGTTTCTCAAACAGAAATCAAAGCTCCATTGGTTGCAGGTGGGGGGATAAAAAAAAAACCTTCCATCGTGCAGCTGCTACGAGGGAGGCAAAAAACTCAAGACGAGAGATACAATGTATGGATGGAAGAGTGGTTTCACAGGAAGAAGATATTAAAGGAGAGGCGGAGACTATTTTTAAGAATTTTCTCCAGCATGTACCTCAAGACTATGCAGGCATTTCAGTGGAAGAATTGGGGAACTTGTTACCTTTTCGCTGCTCAATGGAGGACAGGAGCAAAACTAACAACTATGGTCTTGGGTGAAGAGATTAAGAAGGTACTATTTTCTATGCCAAATGATAAGTCCCCTGGACCTGATGGGTTTACATCGAAGTTTTACAAAGCAGCTTGGGATATTATTAGATATGAGTTTATTACGGCAGTACAATCATTTTTTGTGAAAGGTTTTTTACCCAAGGTGTAAGGACCCTCTTCCTTATCTAAGGACGGGCATTGGAAGAATCGTAAAACCTCATGTTTTGATCAAAGATAAACAAGGCAAAATCGATCCATGAAGTTAAAGGCTCGAGGAAATTCTATCATTATCGGGAATTACTCAGCTGAACATGCTACCGAGAAGGAATTACCAAGAAAAGATGGAGTAACGTGTCAGAAACAAAGGGAACATATCAAAGAACGAAAAGGATGAAGAAAAATCACTAAGGAACAAAGATGCTTGAAGTAAGTTCAAGAAAGAACGAGGGAATTTATCAAAGAACAAAGAAAGACGAGTTATTTACGGTGCCATTGAGCAAAATGGAGAAGTGCGACATAAGGTGTTAATAAGCAGGAGGTTATGAAGCCGAGATCGAAGAATCATTGAAAAATACTAAGGATGAAGATTATAAGGAAATGATCAAAGGAAACTCACCATCCCACGAGCCAAAGATGAAAAAGTTACAAAAAGAACGACCAAAGACAGTTTTCTCGTGTAGCCATCGATGGCAAAATGTTATGTGGAACGTTCTACTTACAAAAAAACAGACGATGCAGCCAACGAGTATCAAACCCAGCCAACAGTCGATGAAACATCAGACCCAATGTCCGAGCTTGGCTCGTGCCTGGAACAGTAATGTGACCATGACCCAGACCCGGCCTGACCCGATCCGGCAAAAGGACGCGGACCCTAAACCAGCCCGGTTAGATCTGGTTTAAACTAACCCAGGGGACACTTGTCAACGTGCATGAATATCAAGGTTCTTGTGTGCATGTTGCTTCCTCATGCATCATGACACCTCAAGGGACACCTGCCTGTGTGCATGCTGATTGCACCATGCGCAAGGACACCTAAGTACCCAACAACTCCACAAGGTTTTCTATATAAGAAGAATGACTCTTCTTCATTTCTCACACCAGAAAAATACTTCTCTCACTAGAAATCACTACGGCCGAGTTTCTTGACGAAGTTATCTCGAGTCACAACAAGAAACATTCCACGGTGACAGATTAATGTTCCACAGCGACTGATCAACGTTCCACGGTGGTCGATCAACATTCCATGGAGACCGATCAACATTCCACGGTGATCGATCAACGTTCCACGGCGATATATCAATGTTCCCAAAAATCATTGCTCATATATTGAAGTTGGCGCACCCAAAATTCATTGCGGGGAATCAATCAGCGTTCGTGAAGGACATTTTATTAATTGAGAATTTTCTGTTGGCAACAGAGTTAGTCAAAGACTACCACAAAGATACCTCGATGTGCTATAAAAATTGACATAT
>CM051370.1:12086459-12123959 GCA_028015245.1 Cardamine occulta | reverse complement strand
CCAAAGAATTTAATTCAGTTCAATGGTCTTTCCTTATTACAACTCTCGAGCCATGAATTTCCCACCAGAGTTTATACATTGGATTTCACTATGTCTTACGACGGCTTCTTTTTCGGTTCAAGTAAATCGAGAGCTTGTGGGTTTTTTTCAGAAGTGCAAGAGGGTTACATCAATGATGTTCTCTTTCACCATACCTATTTTTTATGAGTATGGACGTCCTTTCAAAAGTTATTGATAAGGCTGCAGGGGAAAACGAGTTTGGATATCACCCACGATGCAAGAATATAGGCTTAACCCATCTAAGTTTCCCAGATGACATCATGGTCCTTACAGATGGAAAAGCTCATGCAAAAGAAGGGATTGTTAATGTTTTTGAGGGGTTTGCGCAAAGGTCAGGACTAAATATCAGTATGCAAAAATCTACGATGTATTTCGCTGGTATTCCCAAAAGAGTACATCAAGAAATGACAGACCGGTTTCCTTTTGATTTAGGACAGCTCCCGGTGAGATATTTGGGATTCCCAATGGTCACTAAACGACTTACATATGCATGTTATTCTCCATTGTTGGAACAGATCAGAAACAGAATAAGATCATGGACAGCTTGCTTCCTTTCTTTCGCTGGAAGGTTAAACTTGATAATTCAGTTTTGTGGAGTATCACAAACTTTTGGCTGGCAGTTTTCCGACTTCCAAAGTCATGTATGCGAGAGATTGACAAAATGTGTTCTTCATTTTTATGGTCGGGACCAGATTTGAATCCAGAAAAGCAAAAATTGCATGGGAAGAGGTGTGTAAACTGAAACACGAAGGAGGGTTCGGTCTTCGATCTCTGAAGGAGGCAAATAATGTAAGCTGCCTGAAACTGATATGGAGAATAGTCTGCCATGGGTCTTTCTATGGGTGAAGTGGATAAAAACCTATTTAATCAAGCAAGTTTATTTCTGGTCACTTCGAGGCACAACCAGGATGGGTTCTTGGATGTGGAAAAAACTCTTACAATATAGAACAGAAGCAAAATATCTCTGTAAAGTCGAAGTCGGTAATGGAGCACTCACTTCTTTTTGGTTTGACAACTGGTACAGCTTGGGTTGTTTGATGGATGTTGTAGGTCCGAGAGGAATCATTGATCTGGGGATAGGACGAGATAAAACAGTAGAAGGAGCATGTAACCTACACAGAAGAAGAAGGCAAAAAGTAGAGGTGCTAAACACGATCAAAGACGCTCTAAATCTGCAACGACAGAACAGGGATGAAAACTCAAGGGATATTGTGTTGTGGATAGGCAAAGGGAGAAAACTTTAAACCAGCTTTCTGTACTAAGGACACTTGGAATCACACATGTACCACCTCAAACAAGGTAATTTGGCGCAAAAGAGTTTGGTTTACCCCTGCAACACCAAAGTTTTCCTTTTGCACTTGGCTTGCGATACACAACCGCCTCTCAACAGGGGATCATATGATCAATTGGAAAATGGGATCATTGAGGACATGTGTCTTCGGCTCAAACTTTCTTGAAACACGGGACCAACTCTTTTTCTCATGTGGATACAGCTCAGAAATCTGGACATCACTTGCAAAAAACATACTTAAATCAAGGTACACAAGTGACTGGCCATTGATTGTAACCTATGTATCAGATTCTCATCTCGACAGAACATGGAGTTTCCTTGCCCGCTACGTCTTCCAAGCCTCGATTTATGCTGTATGGAGAGAGAGAAACACAAGATGGCATGGCGAAACGCCAAACTCAGCAGCTACTCTCACTCGATGGATTGAAAAATAAGTAAGGAATCAAATTTCAGCAATTCAAGCTCTAGGCGATAAGCGATAGAGAAATGAACTGCAAATGTGGTTTGAATCTAGAAGCTGAAAACTTGTAAAATCTTCTCTTTCGAAACAAAAGTTGCACTTGATGTAAAAACGATATTTTCTTTTGAATTTAATTTAACATTACATTCAAAAAAAGATATATAAAAATATTTATTCTTTTCCTGATAGTGGTAGAACCGAATCGATCTGCAGTCGAACTGATAACTCGATGACCTGGAAGGTAGTCCAGTTTGATATCAAGGTCGTTTATAAAAATATTGAATGGGACAATGACATCATCTTATAAAATTGAGTAGATGTACTTGCCAAAAAAAAAACTCAGACTTATATTAAAAAAGAAAAAAAAATTAGCTATAGTTACTCAAAACAGTTTAACCTTTAATTTTTTTTAACTTTATTTTTAGTTATATATATTTTAAAATAAGTAAAATATTTTAGTTACAGGGGCCTAAATATTTTTTCCCTAGGGTCCTAATAATAATGAACCGACCCTTGGGTCGAATCAGAGAATTAATTATGGATTGAATCGCAAAAATCGTTTTGAAATACATAGGTTTTTATGTTATATATGTTTTTCTTAATTTTCGACATTATACCGAAAATGTAATTTAATAGTTTTGGAAAAGGTTATGGATTTAGAATTTCAAAGACTCCACCAAATTGAATCTGCTCGCTTCAACTAATTAGAGCCATCTTTTCAGGCTCATCCTTCCCCGATCTTCACACAAATTTACTTTAATACTCCTTCCATTCTTTATTGATCCTATTTCTAGGAAAAAAATTGTTTCAAAAATCATATTTTTAGGTTTTTTATGCATGCTTAATTAGTTATTGATGATAAATTGTAAATTTCAAGAAAAATAATTGAATACTATTGGTTTAGAATTATTGGAAGTTGTTAATCACAAAAAATGATGCATTTGTAATCAACTTTTAATGTGTTTTCGTAATACGTGTGAAAATCTTAGAAATATGATCAATAAGGAACAAAGGGAATATTATGTTAGAATATTTTTCGCGTGATGGCAAAAATTGTTTATGTGAAATGTGCTAATTTTTTTTTCTACTATAAATATAACCATTGAGATTTAACATATTTTCTTTGAACTTTAGAAACCTGATGCGTTACATTTTTCAATTAAAAAACTTTAAGGTTCTAGGTAAATAAGGTGAAAGCTTATTTTACCAATTGATCTGCTACAACATTGAGAGACGAGAGATAAACTTAAATGAGAGAGAACTAAAGAATTAAAATAAAGATAAGATGTTTTGTTAATTCTAAAACCCCGACGAAAGCTGATTGGCTCTTCTGTGGTGCTGTTATTAGTGAAGGTAAATTTTTAGTGTTTCCTCTTGAAGCAGAATGTCAACGTTATCATATGTCGTTGCAATGTACCTGGACAAAGGATATTAAAAATCAGTCTTTGAAGGTGATACCAAATGCCTTATGGATTTGGTAAATTGCTCACAAAAGAGTTTGATGTGTATAACTGGGTTTGAGATATCATGACTTGGTCAATGAGATTTGATAAAGTTAAGTTCCAAGAGTGTTCAAGAAATCGAAATAGGGCAGTAGATATATTATCTAAAATGCCTCATATGATACCTGATATCTCTGTATTTTACATGTTTTTAGCATAAGTTTATCATCATTTTAGTATGTATTCATACCTTGTTTATACCATTACATGTACTTATCATTCATTTAGGACACTTAGGAGTTTTTGCATAAGCATTGCATGCATCTTGCATATTGGGGTCTATTTCAAGTATTTATGGAGCTTTGGAGACATGCTGGAATGCTTGCACCTGACTCAACCATGCTACTCAATCATTTGGTTCGAGCTGAAGCTATTTGGGGAGGATCACACCATTCGATGGCACCACTCGATGACACCCATCGAGTCCAACTTCATTTTCCCTGATTTCTTTATTTTATATATTTTTGTTTTTGTGTTTTTGTATAAATACTTCTGTCAGACTTAATGACAGGGGATCCAATTTTATTATCTCCTAAACCTAATTCTCTGCCTCTGATGTGATCATGGAATCATCCGAGAAGACCCATGTGCCTTGTTCTGCACAAACGAAGTCTATGATCAACTTTTCTATCCCATTGAACACCTGGAATACATTCTCACCTCATCTAGAGCACACCTCGAAGTTGAATCACTCCAATCCGAGTTCAGGTGAAGAAGTTATTCAACTTCCAAGTCAAGTGACTCCCAGCTTACGCGATTCAGACATATGTGCGTTGAATAATTATTTCCAACCAAACCAGAAGGAATCAAGCTATGAAACAAAGTATTCTGGAATCTTGAATCATCATAGAATCTGGGAAAATTGGATTCACAACAATGCCGGTTCAGACTTGGGAGATATGAATTTTACAAGTCAATGGATCTGCTTCAGACCCTATTGCATGACTGAGCCAAAGATTATGATGCACAGCCCAACTAAGGTACGATCTCGACGTAAAACTAATTGGATAATCTTACTGGATCTCTTAGGTTTCCAAGAAACCCAAAAACAGAAGAAATGGATATCGGACCACAAACTTATTACCCATTTGCCTAAAGGGGTCAACCTGGTGCTGTACTTGAAGAACTCCAAGCCCAATCCGTTTAAGAGCTTACAAAATCATGTTTGGCATCCTGGAACATCTACTAAGCCCTTAAAAAGGTTTTTTTGGCCCAAAAAGGAGTCCATTTCGTAGGATTGAAGTTCAAGAAGCTCAAGAGATAATTTTCATTTTTTGGTTTTAATACTTTTAGTTAATTCAGCAATTAATATTGCTTAGATATTTTATACTTCTTTTTGCTGTTTAAACAATGTCGAGTTCATGAATAAAATCATCCAACTTTTTATTTTCAAACCTTGAGAGTGATTCTCTTTAGTTCTTTTAGAACTTTCGATTGCTTGGTGTGTAATATCCAACAATCAACTCGATTCGTCTCGGTGTGTCATATCCAGTGATGTGATCATGCCAAGCAAAATGAAGGAGAAGCTTGAACCGGAGCAGATTGTAGCCGAGGAAGCTAAGAAGAACTGGATTAGCTCAACAACAACGTTTGATCCGGGAATATTAAGACGATCACTTCAACAATTCAAGACAACTTTGTCAACATCTTCTCAACACCATCTCGGGCAGTTTGGTGTGTGCTAATCCAGCCACATTGGTTGTGATCCAAGCCACCTAAACATTTATCAAGAGAGGTGATATGACTTACACTCTTTTTCCCTTCATTTGGTTTTGTCCCATTGGGTTTTCCAAATAAGGTTTTTAATGAGGTAAGCCATATCACTCACTCATCAGCCTCTTGATAAAGCTTAAGCCCACCTCTATCTTTTATCCAAGTGAAGCAGCCCAAGTCCAATAAAGATATTCAGCCGAAACTTGAAGACTTGAAGAGACATTTTCTTTGTTCAAACTTTGGTTTTAATGCTATGTATTTTTCGAGATTTCCCTTTACTCTTTGGCTGATTTAAACTCTTGTAATGCTTCATTTGTGAGTTATCAAACATCTTTTCATATTCTAAAACTCTCTGAAACTTGTTTGTTCACTCCTTGCTTATTGTGATCGGATCTTCATCCTCACCCGAAAGCAAGCCGAAAGTCTTAGGGTCTTTCACAACTCCTAGGAAGTTTCACTTCGATCCACTCCTTGTTCACCACGTCTAGGGTCTTCACCCACGTACAGAGCAAGCCTGAAAGTCCAAAGGTTCGCCATCCCCTTTGGAAGTTTCGCAACAACCCCCCAAGACTCATCGGATCCACTCCTTGTTCTTCACCTTTCATCTCTTCCGCATCACTCACCTTATCACCAATCATCACAACCTCTTGGAGAAGCATTCAGGGACTTGATCCTCACCTAGGATCATATCAAGTGGTATCAGAGCTGACTCCACGCCAGGTTGTATCTCTTCCGATCTGTTATACCTTTTCACATTCCGATCTGTTTTGTCTGCTGACTGTTGGAATTTTCATCAATTCGTCTTGTCTGATAAAATCGTGAGATCTGTTGAATATGCTTCAAAAAGAGTCTAGTATTTGTTAAAATTGATTCTAGAATTTTTGAACATGTTTTGATAATTTTTCGAAGTTGATTTCGTCGAACAGTCACAATTAGAGGTTATCGGAATTTGAACAGTTATTTTCGTGTTAACGTGCTAGAATTGTTAAAAATCATTGGTTAATCCTAAAATCGTGAAATTTGTTGCATTGAAACCATGATTCAGTCTAGTATTTGTTAAAATTGACTCTGGAATTTTTGAACTTTATTTGATATTTTATTCTGTTCGATCAAGTCAAACAGTCGTTTAGGATTCTAGAAAAGTTTCTGAGTTTTCTTTGTTGTGTTTCTTTGGGCATTTTTACTTGTTACTTGTTTGAATCTGAACAGGTACCATGGTGGGAACCAGCAATGGTGAAGAGGACTCGTCAAACTCCAACAAAGAACTCCTTGATTCCTTAAGGGCCATAATGGACGAAAGTATGGCAACCATGAGAGCTGAATTAGAAAAATCAAGAAGAGCACGGAAGGAACAAGAGCTTAAACCAAAGCCACCAGACAACACATTGAGAACAACTTGGAGCAGCCCACATAAAATCTCTCTTACTCCAAAATCCAAATATGTGCTTTGTTCTGAATATCATTCGGCTAATGAACTCTTTAAATTTTCAGGAAAAAGAAGCTACCTAGAGTGGGAAACAAATATGGAAGATTGGTTTTACTATAACCACATCCCAAGAGAAAAGAGGATAGCTCATGCAATTCGCCAACTCACAGGAGAAGCTTATCAATGGTGGATACGAAAGGTTGATGAACGCAGGACTTACAAGGAGCCACCTATCACCTCGTGGAGAGATCTTAAGGAACTAATGAGGAATAAGTATGCACCAAATGGTTTAGTTCCAAAAGAAGCTTACAGTCCTCAGCCAAAGGAAGTATCCAAGAATGTTCTAAATGAGAAAATGAAGGCTAATGTAACCTCTCAACCAAAGAAGGTCGCTGAACAAGTCGTGGTTCACAAGCAAAGCCTAAATCCATCAATTGAAACAAGCAATGAACGTCCAAAGAAATGTAAGTCCTCTGATCTTTCAAAATCCAAGGAAGTTACTTGTTATAACTCTACGAAGAAAGAACATTTTTCCAACACTTTCCCGGAAAAACAAGAGCCGAATATCTCTTCATTAGGATCAAAACTGAGTTCACCAAATTTAAATGGTGGGGTAGTTAATCAAAGTTTAAAAACTTCCAGTTCTTGTATGATGCACTTGGTCTTGTCAAAGGATGATGATTCAGGTCATACTCTGGAGCATAAGGATGACAAAGCTGAAGGAAACATAAAAGAGAAGAATCCACATTCAGTGTCAACCACTTCAAAAGCTTGCCAAGATAACAAGACTGAGCGAAATGACTATGAAAACTGTTTGGTGAGTAGACCATATCCAACACCGGCTGGCTGTGTTTCAAATATCACCGTCTCCAAAGCTGAAATTTTACCAAACATCCTACATGGTACTCAGGTAAGTTTAGCTTATGAGTTTATACAATATTGGAATAATTTCACATTCACTCGTAGCTTCAAACAACCTGTTTTGAATGTTGAAATTTCAAGTATAATACACTTGATTTTGTCTTTAAGTGCCGAGGAAGATACAGGTACCTTAGATGTGTGCACTGACCTGGTAGGAACCATCTCCACATGGAGCTTAACAATGGATCAAAAGGAGAAGCCACCAACTGTTTCACCACCAATCAAGACCCGAGGTAACTATCTTGACTCTCAAAGGCGAATGAAAACTAACTTACTTTCTCTTGGTGCAGATTGTACAATGGTGAGTTCAAAATATTTTCAAGAAGATAAGACTACTCTTGTGCCATTGCCGGTTCATGAGTTTTATCTTGACAAAATCAAACCCAAAGAGAATCAAGAGCAAGATAAGAAATCTAATCTTTTTGCTAGGATTAGTAAGGTTAATGATGCTGAATATTTTGATCATAAAATATTTGTCTCTTTGGATAAATTCTCTTGTGTATCTAACCTTGCACCGGTGCCACCGAGTGAGCTTAACAAATTTTTGCAGGACTTGTTTTTAGGAAACAACTCACGGAAGCTTCCCTTTGATAACTTCCATGAATACAATCAAATGAAAGCTCATACACCAGAGGCGTGGTTAATTTACTTGTGGCTAATGCGGTTTACTGTCCAAGTTGATTATGACCCGTTGAAACAATGGAGAAAGGAACAGCGAGCAAACATTGAGGTGAATTCTTTTGGCATTCGAAAAGGTAATGAAATTATTGTGTATGATGCAATAATTCCAAGGTATGTGTTTCTTTTTGCTCATGAAGCTAGGTTAATGGAAGTTGAAATCATTAAGAGGCTTTATGATTTAAATGATAATTTTAAAAATATGTTTCCATCTTGCGAGGAGTTTGAGCATAAGAAATTCTTTAGGCATGGAGGATTTTTGTTTGATAAAATGTGTGAACCTAATAGAAATTATGTGCTCATAGATATTGCTAATTTCTCTAATTTTGCTAGTGCTTCACCCAATGCTGAATTATTCTTTGGAGAAATTGTTTATTATGATAACATTCTGAATTTTAATAAACACTTAGATGATCATATTGAAGCTTTGAAATCTGTTTTAGATGATCTAAGTAATAAATTGTGTGCTAGTCGGAATGACTATATTCTTTGCACCTATGATCTCTTGTCTCGAGTCTTTGTTGTGAGGATACAGGATATACAGGATGGAGAGCTAAATTTTCATGCACCTAGGACGTGGCTCTACCATGTTTGGCTTAAGAAAACTGTTGTTCAAATTGTTCTTAAACCAAAGGAGCGTTTGCTAGACATAGAGCATCAAAAGCCAGCAAACGAAGAGGAGAATATTAAGAACTTTGAGATTGGTTACCAGTTTTGGATTCGTATGAAGGAGAAACGTTTTGCAACCCAAGAGGAGTTCAAACTAATGCAAGAAGGATATTGTTCACTTCGAGTCATAGAACAGATCCATTCCTACAAAATCTGCTTGCAAGGTGAGTATATTCCGACATACTTCAAATATTCTAATTTAATCTTTTTCCTTGCAGATTGTTCGGATTTGAGGTCAAATCCTTTTCAAGTGGGAGAGGATGATGTGATCATGCCAATCAAAATGAAGGAGAAGCTTGAACCGGAGCAGATTGTAGCCGAGGAAGCTAAGAAGAACTGGATTAGCTCAACAACAACGTTTGATCCGGGAATATTAAGACGATCACTTCAACAATTTAAGACAACTTTGTCAACATCTTCTCAACACCATCTCGGGCAGTTTGGTGTGTGCTAATCCAGCCACATTGGTTGTGATCCAAGCCACCTAAACATTTATCAAGAGAGGTGATATGACTTACACTCTTTTTCCCTTCATTTGGTTTTGTCCCATTGGGTTTTCCAAATAAGGTTTTTAATGAGGTAAGCCATATCACTCACTCATCAGCCTCTTGATAAAGCTTAAGCCCACCTCTATCTTTTATCCAAGTGAAGCAGCCCAAGTCCAATAAAGATATTCAGCCGAAACTTGAAGACTTGAAGAGACATTTTCTTTGTTCAAACTTTGGTTTTAATGCTATGTATTTTTCGAGATTTCCCTTTACTCTTTGGCTGATTTAAACTCTTATAATGCTTCATTTGTGAGTTATCAAACATCTTTTCATATTCTAAAACTCTCTGAAACTTGTTTGTTCACTCCTTGCTTATTGTGATCGGATCTTCATCCTCACCCGAAAGCAAGCCGAAAGTCTTAGGGTCTTTCACAACTCCTAGGAAGTTTCACTTCGATCCACTCCTTGTTCACCACGTCTAGGGTCTTCACCCACGTACAGAGCAAGCCTGAAAGTCCAAAGGTTCGCCATCCCCTTTGGAAGTTTCGCAACAACCCCCAAGACTCATCGGATCCACTCCTTGTTCTTCACCTTTCATCTCTTCCGCATCACTCACCTTATCACCAATCATCACAACCTCTTGGAGAAGCATTCAGGGACTTGATCCTCACCTAGGATCATATCATCCAGGGAATCAAACCTTGTTTTGTCTAGGTGTGTCATATCCTAGGAGATATTGAGGTATATCAGGAGTTTTTTTTTTTTTTTTTTTTTCCTTTTTTGTCCCTTTTTCTATCCATCTATCCTTTCTTTTGTTTACCCCTCGAAAGTGTCGATTCCTTGGGAGGATCACATCATTTGGTATCAGAGCACACTTTCGGGATCGGTATTCGTTTCTATCATTTTTATTTATTTTAGATCTATCATTTTCTCATCTTTCCATCTTCTTTCATTTTCTATCTTTTCATCTTCACTTTTATCTCTTCACCTTCTTATCATTTCATCTTCTTTTCTTCTATTCTTTAATTTTCGTTTCTGTTATTAAAAAAAAAATAATTCCATATCTCGATTTAAAAAAAAAAAAAGAAAGAGAGAAAAGAAAAGAAAAAAAGAAAAAAAGAAAAAAAAAGATGTCTTTCGGTTTATTGAAAAAGAGTAAACTAGAAAATGTTCAAAGGAGATCACAAAGGAGTCCTCTAAGAAGAGTTCAACCACGCCAAGAAAGGGATGAAGAAGAACTAGATTATTATAGCAGAGGCAGTCGTGCTTCAGTTCCAAGTCGAAGAAGACCAAGAGATGAGGAGGCAACTTATTACTCTCATCGTGGTGATAAGTCATCTCAAGGGAACCAAAGGAGACTGAGACAAACACAGGCAGAGCAGCCTATTTCAAAACCCAAGGTGTTCTCTAAGTCTTACACTAAAGATCCAGAATCAAAGAAATCCGAGGAAGGAGATTCGGGGGAACAGCAAACCGACAGAAACATTACCGAGGCTGTTATGAAGAAACCGTGCACCAAAACGATTGAGGAAAATCCTGGAGTCATATATTCCATGCTGATAAAGGAGAAGAAGCCAGACTCACCTCAAGCTTTTTCAATCAAAGACGGTACAGTTTCGAGGACGAAACTTTTTCAAGAGGAGGGGTATGATGTGATCATGGAATCATCCAAGAAGACCCGTGTGCCTTGTTCTGCATAAATGAGGTCTATGATAAACTTTTCTATCCCATTGACCACCTGGACTACATTCTTACCTCATCTAGAGCACACCTCGAAGTTGAATCACTCCAATCCGAGTTCAGGTGAAGAAGTTATTCAACTTCCAAGTCAAGTGACTCCCAGCTTACGCGATTCAGACATACGTGCGTTGAATAATTATTTCCAACCAAACCAGAAGGAATCAAGCTATGAAACAAAGTATTCTGGAATCTTGAATCATCATAGAATCTGGGAAAATTGGATTCACAACAATACCGGTTCAGACTTGGGAGATATGAATTTTACAAGTCAATGGATCTGCTTCAGGCCCTATTGCGTGACTGAGCCAAAGATTATGATGCACAGCCCAACTCAGGTACGATATCGACGTAAAACCAATTGGAGAATCTTACTGGATCTCTTAGGTTTCCAAGAAGCCCAAAAACAGAAGAACTGGATATCGGACCACAAACTTATTACCCATTTGCGTAAAGGGGTCAACCTGGTGCTGTACTTGAAGAGCTCCAAGCCGCTGTACTTGAAGAACTCCAAGCCCAGTCCGTTTAAGAGCTTTAAAATCATGTTTGGCATCCTGGAACATCTACTAAGCCCTTAAGAAGGTTTTCTTGGCCCAAAGAGGAGTCCATTTCGTAGGATTGAAGTTCAAGAAGCTCAAGAGATAATTTTCATTTTTTGGTTTTAATATTTTTAGTTAATTCAGCAATTAATATTGCTTAGATATTTTATACTTCTTTTTGCTGTTTAAACAATGTCGAGTTCATGAATAAAATCATCCAACTTTTTATTTTCAAACCTTGAGAGTGATTCTCTTTAGTTCTTTTAGAACTTTCGATTGCTTGGTGTGTAATATCCAACAATCAACTCGATTCATCTCGGTGTGTCATATCCGGGGAATCAAACCTTGTCTTGTCTAGGTGTGTCATATCCTAGGAGACATTGAGGTATATCAGGAGCTATTTCGCATCTCCTGTGCGACCATTCGATCCATTTTTCTATCCATCTATCCTTTCTTTTGTTTTACCCCTCGAAAGTGTCGATTCCTTGGGAGGATCACATTAGCCTCTTAATCTTGTTCGCCTTTGTTCTTCATTTTAGACTTTTGTAATTCACATAAATTTTTATATAATCAGTATTTGCAATTTATTTCTTCTACAAACCTTCTCATCTCTATCTGATCTGTCTAATATGTCAGTTTCAGAGTTTTATGAGTTTGAACATTTCTTAATGATTTCAAATTCTGAGTAGTATCATTAGAGTTATTAGGGATGGATAAGATTAGTATTTGTTCTTAATTAGTCTGGGTATTTAAGCTTATTATTGATTGAAAACCCTTCTGGGTGAGTGTTCTTACTGCTTGTTCTTCTTTGATCAATTGGAACATGAAGTCATGCAATTTCCACATGAAAGTCTTGATGAAATTGTTAGATTCAACTTTTTCCAGAGATTTGCACAGGCTACCCTAAGGAATTAGATTAAATAGAGTGAGTATTCTATCCTAAGAAATTAGCTGTTAGTAGTGCTTATTGGCTTTAATGAATTGATTCTTCATGCCTATTTTACTATGTGTCGCTGGCAAAATCAGGTCTGTCAGTAGTATGATTTGAGGACCTTTACCATGAGAGTGGACTGGTCTGTTCAAGAATTTATTGTCAAGGGGTTAGCCCTTTTGGTTGAGTTTGTTAGATACCCAGATTGATTTAGAGCATCCATTAGTCAATTAGTCCATCCCTATGATCCATTTTCTCTCCCTATTGCTTGAATCACTTGTTTACTTGTTTAATTTCGTATTTTCAATCTATAACTTTTCACTCGATCCCTTAACTCGATCAATTTGATCAAGTCCTTAATTTATTTTTGTTTTCTTTGCTTAGCTCGATTGCTTGCTTGAGTTTGACACCTTGAGTTGGCTTGGTCCGTAGTTTACTTTTATTGCATTTGCTTTTATGTTCATTTAGGTTGCTAGTTTTAAAACTACTTCCTAATTGGCTTGACTTAAGATTACTTGATCACATCCTGTCTATCTAGCATATGCACCTTATTGGATTGACACTCATCTTCCCTATACTACTTTGATTGTGAACTTTGTATTTTTGTTTTTGTGAAATACTTGTTTCAATTTGGCGCCGTTGCCAGTTGGGTGTTTTTGTGTTACATTTGGAATTTCGTTTTTTTATTAAGATCAAGTTCCATACGTATATCCTTGGTTTTCTCTGTTTGTTTCAAGTACCAATACTCAAGCAATTCTAGCTCGCCCACTCTCATCGGGTCAAGCTCATCGAGTACACAGTACCTTGCATGCAAACAAGATCTCATGGAAGCCAGAACCTCCTCCCTTATCTTGATCACATTGATAGACTTCAACCAAGACAGCCAAGAGCAGAGGTTCCAGTAGATCAACCAGAAGCGATGGCTGATCCACCAGAAAGACCAAGGGTCATTGGAGCAGGAGATGCTCCCAATACTTATACTAAGAGGTAAGGCATTGTCTCACCAGCTGTCCAGAATAACAACTTTGAGATCAAGAGCAGCCTTATCTCCATGGTTCAAAGCAACAAGTTCCATGGACTGCCTATGGAAAACCCTCTTGATTATCTAGATGAATTCGATAGGCTCTGCGGCCTCACTAAGATAAATGTGGTAAACGAAGACGGTTTTAAGCTGAGATTATTTCTCTTCTCACTGAGAGACAAAGCACACCAGTGGGAGAAGACACTTTATCAAGGATCAATCACTTCCTGGGATAACTACAAGAAGACATTCCTTGCAAAGTTCTTCTCTAATACTCGGACAACACGTATCAGAAACAAAATCTTCGGATTCACTAAGAAGACTGGAGAATCATTTTCTGAAGCTTGGGAACGATTAAAGCTTTACACTTCTCAGTGCCCATACCATGGATTCAACAATGAATCATTGCTTAGTACACTTTACAGGGGAGTTCTGCCCATGATATAAATGCTGTTGGACACAACAAGCAATGGGAACTTCCTCAACAAAGATGTAGAGGAAAGATGGGAATTGGTTGAAAATCTTGCTCAGTCCGATGGTAACTACAATGAGGAGTATGATAGGAGTAATAGAGGACATGCTGATGGTGATGACAAGTACAGGAAAGATATCAAGGCACTCCATGAGAAGTTGGATAAGATGTTATTGGCACATCAAAAGGCAGTCCACTTTGTTGGAGAGGAAGAACAGTTCCAGAATCAAGATGGGAAGACTGATTAGCTACATTCAGAATAAAGGAGGTTACAATAAAGGTTTCATCAACTACAAGAACAACCCCAATCTATCCTACAGGAGAAACAATGTAGCCAATCCCTAGGACCAAGTCTACCCTCTACAGCAGAATAAACCATTCATCCCATACACTCAGAACCAAAGTTTTGCTCCAAAGCAACCTCAACAAGGAGTCTATACACATCAAGTTCCAGCACGGAATCCACCACCTAGTTTTTCACCCCAGCAAACCCAGAATGCCCCTGATATTAACTTGAAGAATATGTTGTAACAGATTTTCCAATGACAGGCAAATGGTGCAATAGAGCAAACCAAGATGCTAGCTGACCTGAAGAACCACATTGACTGCTTCTACAATGATCTCAATAATAAATTTGAGACTCTTAATTCAAGACTAAAATATCTTGAGAACTTGAGCACATCCTCTTCTATCAAGTCTACAGGAAAACTACCAGGCAAGGCAATCCAAAATCCAAAGGACTCTGCTAATATCTATACCATCTCATCAAGAACTGACCTTCATCTACCTTTCAAGAAGAGATATGCTTCATTCACTGCGGACAGTGATGTTCAAAGTGGGGAGGATTATGTTAAGAACCTAACTAAAGTTGAGAAACCAATGAAAGAAGGCAAGCTTGATGGTCCCACTCGACCAGCTGGTCGAGCTCAATTTACTTTGGATGAGAAACCTGTACTGAAGGTTCCACTCGACCACTCCACTCGACCTAGTGGTCGAGTCAAACCCACTGAGCTCCAACCTCCTGAGATTTCTAACCTAGGTCTGCTACTCACAAAGGTTTAAGAATGAGATTCTTGAAGAGTATACAGCCTTTGTTGTTTGAAGTGTAAGAGATGCTGAGGCTCTTATGCCTCTGAGAGATGCATATAAGCTCATCCATCTATCCTAGACGCGCTTGAGGAGTGAATTTATGAAGAGGATTGAAGCAAAAGAACTAGCAGCTCAGAACCATGAGTGCAATGCCATCACTGAGAAGAAGATTATCATCCAAGAGAAGCTTGAAGATTCCTGATCTTTCACTTTGCCCTGTTCCTTAGGACAAACAGTCCTCCTGAGATTTCTAACCTAGATCTGCTCCTCTCTTGCCCATACCCACAAAGGTTTAAGAAGGAGATTATTGAATAGTATGCATCCTTTGTTGATTAAAGTGTAAAAGATGATGAGGCTCTTATGCCTCTGAGAGATGCATACAAGCTCATCCCTCTATCTTAGACTTGCTTGAGGAGTAAAGTTATGAACATGATTGAAGCAAAAGAACTAGCAGCTCAGAACCATAAGTGAAATGCCATCACTGAGAAGAAGATCATCATCCAAGAGAAGCTTGAAGATCCCTGATCTTTCACTTTTCCATGTTCCTTGGGACAAACAGTCTTCAGAAAGTCTTTTTGTTACCTTGAAGCTTCAGTAAGCATCATGCCATTATCTGTTGCCAAAAAACTAGGATTCGAAGACTACAAGGCAAGTAAGCTTTCCCTAGTTTTAGCTGATAGGACTATCAGACGTCCCTATGGCATGCTCAAGAATTTGCCACTCCAGATTGGCCATGTTGAGGTACATACTAACTTCATAGTAATGGAGATGGATGAGAAACCAAGAGATCCTTTGATTCTTGGAAGATCCATTTTAGCATCTACTGGTGCTATGATCGATACAAGAAACGGGAAGATTAACCTTCATTTGGGAAGGAACCTGGTTATGAAGTTTGACATCAATGGTGATACCATGAAGCCAAATATAGATGGTCAACTGTTCTCCATTGAGGAAATTGATAATTTACCTGAGGAACGGATGGAAGAAACTGATGATGAAGCAACTCCTGAAGAGTTACCCAACATTCCTACTGAACCTCTAGATTGGGTTCTGAAACAGAGACTACTTAACTGATGAGGAGAAGATCTACCTGAGAGAATAAGCACTTGAGACCCAGTTGGAGGATCTAACAAGGGAGAGTGCTGAGTTTGATGAGATATTAACTGATGAAGGGTCAAGTACAAAAATAATTGCATTCAAAGAAGAAGCTGCATGTTGGACTTGACCATGTAACTCGTTGTGCAACTCGAGTCCATACTTCAGTAAATAAAAAAGTGTCGACTCGACCCCTAGACTCGATCAACCATTCAACTCTGTCCAAGTTTCACAAGTTGAAACCATTAAGGCTCTAAAAGAAGTTATGGCTGATCTCACCAGTCAGGTTGAAGTATTGAAAGTTTGAGTGCAAGAGCTCATATGCAATGTGAGTAGCTCCTCTCCCAGCAAGGTCACGAAGAAGATCATTGAACCATGGCTGAGTAGAGCTTTTATCAATGCCATCAGAGCATCTTCCTACTACCAACCATCAAGGATTACTCAAGAGGGGACCTCAGTGCCTCTCTATTATCTCCCACGTGCCTAGCAAGAGTATGAAAAGTCAAGCTAAGTTCCTTAAAACAAGTTCAGATTTTGGTATCTTTTATATATTTTTCTTTAGTGTTGTGGATCTCAGGGAATCTGGGAAAGATTCTTAGGAACCATGATGTTTTTCCTTTAATGTTGCCAGGATGAGTGAAAGAAGAGATTACAGAGCAAAAAGAACCAACTCGATCGCACCACTCGATCTCACCATCGAGTCGACCAGGTTTTTCTGAAAATCTCGGGTTTTAACCCTGAATACTCGATTTGTCTTATCCAAAACCCTATCGTTTGTTTTAAAAACCACCACACGCCTCTCTCTCTCTGTCACCCTCATAACTTGCGTTTTCAATCTCTCTCTAAACTGATTTTTTTTAAATTTTCTCTCAATCTTTGTTCGGTTTGAAGTCTCAATTTCAATCGATTTAGCAATTATGTCTAGCCGCACTCATGATTCTGAAGCATCCAAGTAAGTCTCTTGAACTCTTAAATCCAATTTCTGAAAAATCTGGGCTTGAAGTTTGTTCTTGAACTTTTCTGGAATTTTTGTGAACCAATGTTATTGCAACTGGTAATTGAGAACTTAGGGTGATATACATTGCTTAGAGTAATCGATTTCTGTGTTCAAAATTTTCTGGGTTTGTGGATTTCATGTTCTTGAGCTAAAAATTGAATTGTTCATATTGTAACCATTCGAATTTCAAAATCCACACCACATAAACCTTGTTTAAATATTACTTATTACCACTGTGATGTTTCGATTGAATTTAAACAGGTTTAGAAAATTTCTGGGAATTGACTAATGCTTAAAATCAATTTAAATCTTTGATATTATGAATTATGGGCTTGTTATTGTTGTGAATATTGGTTATTTGATGCTTTGATGTGATGCTAGATAACTGAAATCGATATTTGACCTACTCAAGCAGGGAGCTCGAGTCAACTGATCGAACTTGATCACTTGCTCGAGTCATCCCATAGAGTTGCTATCATTTTGGCTAAACTTTCAGTTGTCTATCATTTCAGGAACTCAAATGACACCCAAGGGAGGATAACTCGAACCAGAGCAGTAGCAATGGCCCAACACTCTCAGAGGGAGTTTTCAGGGCTAGGAATGATATTGCTCAAGGGAAGAGGTTTCAGGAACAGGAGTATGTGAGGGAGACCAGTGATGATGAGGATGAAACTAGAGCACCTACGCCCTAGAAATCTGATGTGGAGCCAAGCAAAGAGTTTTAAGAGGGTATGCTCATTGATATATTGATGGGCATGAACTTCATTGGGATTAGATATTCCCATAATCCAACGATAAATGCATTAGGCATCGCATAGAGGTGGAATTGCTGCTCGAAGGCACTAATCTAGATTCACTTGTGGACAATCGATATGATGGGTACAAGGACTAAACTTGTCACTTTCTAGCCACCCTAAAAATGCATTTGTATGAGGATGAACCAGAGACCGATTCAGATGGATTGGGATGCATATACTTCAAGGTCAGAGGTCAGGAACACACCCTCACTCTCAGAAAGATCAACACTTTGTATGCATTCAAGGAAGGGTTAGATGTATGCCAAGACTTTGAAAAGGAAGAGCTGTTGGAGTTGTGGAAACTCTTGGGAGGAAAAAAGGGTTACTAATCCTCTTGATCAAAGAGTGCTGAAATCAGGAACCCATTCTAGAGATATTTACACAAATCTACTGCTAGCACCCTTTTTGCGTGAAAGATTACTGGAAATGTCAATGAAGGGGAGCTTCAAATGTTAGCCAAGGCACTCAAGGATTTCGTAGTCTTCACATCAGAGAGAAACTGTAGGCGTGGGATCAGAATGCAAGGAGACATGTCAGATACTGGAAACTCCATTGTTTTGGTCTGACAGCTTATGACCAACAAGAAGTATGCTCTCAAGAACCACATGATGCTGAACAAAGGGGAGCTTGCTGTGGGAGGAATAGTGACTCAAATCCTGAATGCGTGTGGAGTTAATATAGTCAGCTGTAAAATCAAGACTCAATGGATAGATATGGAGTATCTAAACAGCTCTCACATCATTGAGGTGGGTACTGTGTAGAGAAAATATGTTTACGACTTCACTCATCTGCAGGTTGGCAAGGCCAAGATATTGCTGCCCTTTGATGATCTTGCAAAGATTAATCAGAGTGGAAACGTCGACTTCATTCCTCCCATTGAGTGCCTATACAACCCCTCAATAGCTGCAGCCACAGATTCTGATGATGAAACCCTTGGAGAATGGCTACAAGATCACAAGGAGCCTGAGATGTACTACTTTGAAGAGGAGAGTAGGACCCTGAAAGAAGCAAACAAGAAGGTAGGTTTGCTATAGAAGTGGAATAAATGGCAAGATAAGACAATCAATGCCCTGGTGAGCTCAGTCGAGGATATCTCTAGCCAGTTCAAGGCACTCCAGAAGAAGAAGAGTGGATCATCACAAAAGAAAGCAAGTGCTAGCTTTGGATTTATGAGAAGAAGCAGCTCTCTTAGGATGGCCTCAAGGAGACACCACTACAACACCCCTCAAAGGAGATCCTCAGTTGAGCAAAAACAGAGGAAGAGACGTCTAAAATTCCCTATTGAGCATTTGGAGTCAGAAGTGCCCGTCTCGACCACCAGACTCGATGGAGTGGTCGATTCAAGTGACATATATGGTACCACTCGACCAGAGTCATCGAATCAGCACATCGAGCCACAAATCTACACCAGGGAAAGCATGGATGTAGTTGTTGATGCTTTCTTCACTGCTACATAAGGTAAAAACCCCCACTCCCTCCATTGTATATACCACTGCATTTAGCAATTTTATTTCTCTTTGATTAAATCTCTCAAATCTTTCCTTGAATTTTTATTACACAAGCGACTATGTAATTTAAGTTTGGGGGAGGGTGTGAGAGATGTATTTGACATGTTTTCTATTTTCTCATTTCATCTTTGAGTCATCATCTATTGCAAATAAAAATCATAAAAATTTCAAAAATTTCAAAAGAGTATCCTACAAAAACATAGTGTTCTTGTAGTATCATTTGCATTTTAGGATTGTGTCTAGTAGCATCTTAATGTAGCAGCTAAAGCATAGAACTCAAGAAATGAAATGAAAAAGAGATAAGAAACTTGAGGCTTAGAACTCGATTCAATCAAAGAGAATAATTAAGTACAAAGACTTGTAGTTGAGAACATTGAGAAGAAATTCTCGAGTTTATAAATCAAAAGCTGAAAAAAATAAAAACACCCTCGACCTTACTTATAGAAGCGATAACAACAAATTCCAAATAAATATTTAAAGATAAATATGATTCTATCGAAGCTAATCGATAAAGAAAACGTAAATAAGAAATAAACGGAAAAGAAGAATGAAGCGAACAAAAGCCCATTGACGTAAAGCCCATTAAGATATGCTACATCAGGTCTCCCGGGGTAAAGAAAAATTTGACCCCTAATTTTCACTGTCATCGGTAGCCAGATGCTTTACATTGAATACATCGGAATTTTACATAGTCGGAGGAAGATGAAGGCGATATGAATTATTATTAATCTTTTTTTATCACCTCCAATATATCAACCTTGCGAGCTTTCAGTTTATTATAGGTTCCTGCCGGAAACCTGTCCTTGGTGAGCATAACCCACACTTGATCCCCCACAGAAAACTATGAATCATGGTGATGCACATCAACATTGTGCTTGTACTTTGCCGCAGCTGCTTCGAAATTATCATGGACCTGTTTGTGCACTGCAACAAATTCTTCGAAAACATCATAAGCTCATCCATGGAACTGTGTCCTGTCAGGCGCCACACCAAGATCCAAAGGAGTCTGTGGCACCAACTCATAAATTATCCAAAAAGGACTAAATCCTGCACTGTGATTCGTCGCATGGTTGTGAGCAAACTCAGCTTGGCACAACCCATTATCCCACAAGCGAATATGATCACCAACTAGGCTGCGTAAGAGATCTCCCAACGCACGATTAATGACCTCCGTCTGGCCATCCGTTTGAGGATGATATGCCAAGCTCATATCGAGGTTGGTGCAAAGAAGCTTCCACAATGACTGCCAAAAATGTCCAAGAAATCATGAATCCCTGTCCAAAACCTTTGAAAGCGGAAGAACAAGATCACTACCTGAGACGCATCCGCTGTCTTCTTGCAGGGCACAAAATGCGCCATTTTCAAAAATCAGTCAACCACAACAAAGATTGAATCGTTGCCACGCTGTGTATACGATATTCCAAGGACAAAATCTATACTAATGTCAGACCAAGGCTGTGTTGTTATTGACAATGGTAAGTAGAGACCGGCGTTAGTAGCATGCCCCTTTGCACGTTGACACACCCCACAATATACCACAAAACGCTCAATGTCGCGGTGCATCGCTGGCCAAAAGAACGAAGCCGTGACAAGCTATAACGTCTTGTCCCTCCCCACATGGCCCTCGTTGTGAAACTCCTGAATAATCTGCAAACAAAGACTACGCTCGGACACACACAGGTGAACCCACTGAAATAAGTATCCATCCAAAACAAAGTAATCATCACAAATTCTTGCCACATCATCAGACCAGAACTTGCCAAAGAAGGGGTCAAGCTAATATAGTTCGGAAAGAACAGAAAAACTTGTTACCGAGACATGGTGAGATGTGAGCAGCGAGCGTCACCGACTTAAAGCATATGCTACCTTATTAAGCGAACCAGACTTGTGCTTAATAACAAAGGTAAACTGTTGTATATAAGCAAACCACGCGGCATGACGAGACGAGACCTTATCTTGCGAGCTTATATGCTTCAAAGCATCATGGTCCGTAAAAAGGACAAACTCTCTATGAAAGAGATAATGACGCCAATGTTTTATCGATTGTACCACCGCATATAGTTCCATGTCATAGGTGTTATAATGGCTGCACGGACCTGCAATTTTTTTCACTAAAGAAAGTGATTGGTCGAGTTTGTTGACTTAACATGGCCCAATGCCTGTTTTTGATGCGTCAGAGTGTAACTCAAAAGACATAGTTAAGTTCGGTAAAGCCAGCACAGGTACAGTTGTTAACTTTAGTTTGATTGTTTCGAAAGCAGCATCAGCGATCGGAATCCACTGAAATATCACGGACTTTATATAGTCAGTGATTGGAGCCAGATGCTGCTAAAATGAGGCACAAAACACCTATAGAATGATGTTAAGCCATGAAAATTGTAGACTTCCGTGATTGATGTTGGTGCTAGCCTAGAATGGATTGCATCCATTTTGGTTGGGTAGACTTCTAACCCTCGCTGGGAGACAATGTACCCATGAAAGAGAACCTGCGACACACCAAAGAAATACTTATGTGCTACGCCAAAAAGTTTCTTGTGCCATAAAACCAACAGGACATCACATAAATGTGTTTGATGGTCCGATAAAGAGGAGCTAAAAATGAGTATGTCATCAAAATAAACCACGACACATTTACCCATGAAGGGACGCAAAACCTGGTTCATGAAACGCATGAATGTGATAGGTGCGTTGGACAGGCCAAAAGGCATAACCAACCATTCGAAAATGCTCTCTTGTGTTTTAAATGCTGTTTTCCATTCATCTCCAGGATGTATCCGTATTTGGTGATAACTACTCTTAATATCCAATTTACTGAAAATTATCGCCGTGCCGATCTGATCTAGTAAATTGTCAAGTTGTGGAATAGAAAATCTGTAACACACCATTATTTTGTTCACTGCTCTACTATAGACACACATACACCATGTGCCGTCCTTTTTGGGGTTTAAAAGGGCAGGTACTGCACATGGACTGAGACTCTCACGAAGATATCCTTTGGATACCAACTACTCGACCTGTCTGCGTAATTCATTGTGTCCAGCAGAACTCATCCGGTAGTGTGGTCGGTTAGGTAAGACTGCATCCGGAGTTAGATCGATGCAGTGTTGGATGTCTCACAAAGGAGGAAGCCCCTTAGGCAAATCAGATGGAAAAACATCAGCAAATTTTGTAACCAAATCACGAAAAATAGTAGGTACCTCCGATGAAAAGGATGGTGATGCGAGTGTCGCAAGTACAATACACACAATCTCTCCGTGTTGCAGTTTTTGAAAAAACAGTAGGTAGCAGCAGAACATGCTTTATTGCTGTAGACACAACATGAGGTTTGGGAATATCCTTACTTGTCACCATGGTAGGTGTCGAGTCCTATGTTGGCAGCAAGGTAATACGTTTGTCCTCATAGGAGAAGGCATATATATTAGTGAAACCATCATGAGTAGTATGACGGTCGTATTGCCACGGGCGTCCTAACAGCAAATGGTAAGCATCCATAGGGATTACGTCACAACACACAAGATCCTTGTAGCTCTAACCCACCGAGAACGGAACGCGGCAACACTTAGAGATGCGAAACTCAGTTTTTGTGTTAACCCATACCAGTTTATATGGTACTGGGTGTGGCTCAGTAAACATATTAAGCTTGTAGACTGCTTCTTCTGATACTGTATTTGTGCAGCTGCCTGAGTCGATAATGAATCTACATACTTTCCTGCGAATGGTACAAGAGGACTGAAAGATATTGGAACGCAGCCAAGACTCCTCGAGACCCTGTGGCATTAGATAATTTATGTGAAGTACCAGGGCCATCCCAATGTCCCCTGGTAATACCTCATCTGTTTCCTGTACCTCGGAGTCATCTTTTTATTCATCATAAATTGGTTTGTCTTCAGCAAAGAGATCACGTCGTCCAGTTTTGGGGCACACCGACTGGCAATGACCCTGTTCTCCGCAACCAAAATATTTGAAATTGGGTAGTCATGGATTATGTGGAACAAATGCAACCACAGTTCTGTCTGACCCGCGTGGTTGGTTTTCAGATTAGATGAGTGAATCTAAAGGATGAGTCCTTTCAGAATGAGCTCGAGAACCTGTGGAATTCCAAGCGTAAGCCAAACTGCAAGCTGATTGTTCCAGCAACAAAGCATGCTGATGTACCTCGGAAACTGAGCATGGGTTGAACTGAAGCAGAATATTCTGTAACTGTTGCCGTAACCCTCCAATGAAACGCGACGCCATCAGTTCCTCTGTTTTGGAAGAATCAATGCGAGCCATCAAGGAAACAAATTCTGTAGCGTAGTTGTCAACTCCTCTGTTCCGTTCTCGCAGATTCTGAAACTTAGTGTATAAGGTGCACACATAGTTATATAGCAAAAAGGCCTTTCAAAGTTTGCGCTTGAGTTTTTCCCAAGAAATAACGTGATCTTTGCCAGCTCTTGTTCGCTGTTCCTTCAGTTGTTGCCACTATAATGAAGCACATCCCTTAAATTGCGTCGCCACCAGAGATACACACATATCATCGGGTACTTGTTTAAAGGACAAGATCTCATCTGTCAAACTTATCCAATCCAACAGTTCATCTGGGTTCAATCCACCGTGAAACTCAGGAAGATCAACCTTAAAACCTATATCTCATCGTCGGTTCTCAGCCCCAGGAGCCGCAATAACCTCTTGCTGCTGTTGCTGATCCGGTTGAACGCGGACCCTACCAAACAGATTGGTTCCAATGACTTCCTCATCCTCATCCTCTGTTTCAGAAACCTGATCAACATGGTGTCGCTAACCTTGAGCTTGGGGATTAGCACGAATCGCGGCTCGAACAGCTGCTTTGATCGAAGTCTGCATCGTGAGCCGAAGGTTTTGCTGAAATTCCACCATCATTGCTCGAAGAGCATCAGCCTGATCATCCATCTGTTGTTGCAAGTTCTTCTTAGGAGGCATGATAGAACCGAACCTTGCTTTGATACCAACTAATGTAGCAGCTAAAGCGTAGAATCAAGAAATCGAATCAAAAGGAGATAAGAAACTTGAGGCTTAGAACTCAATTCAATCAAAGAGAATAATAGAGTACGAAGAGTTGTAGTTGAGAAGAAGTTCTCGAGTTTATAAATCAGAAGCTGAACAACAAATCCTAAATAAATATTGAAAGATAAATATGAATTTATCGAAGCTAATCGATAAAGAAAACGTAAATAATAAATAAACGGAAAAGAAGAATAAAACGAACAAAAGCCCATTGACGTAAAGCCCATGAAGATATGCTACATCACATCTCGTTTAGGACTGTGCATTTGCATAGGGGATTATGATGACATTGACCTCTTAAACTTGCTAATTCATCATATAAGTTCAGTCTCCTCGTTCCTAGTTGTTTAATGCTTGCATGTGAGTTTGAAAACTAAGATAGAACCATAATTGGAATCTTGATTTAGCTTTCTTGTCTTGATTGAAGCTTGCTGTGATTTGTCAAATAGTCCCTATCTATTAGAACCAAATTTGAACTTTAATTACCATGTCTATTTATTGCATTTGAACTCATGGATAACAAAGACATAATTGGATTCTCTTTCTCCTTTTACCTCTCTTGTTAATCCAAGTAGCTTCTCCCATCTTTGGAGCAGTTCCCCTAAAATACCAAACCTATTCTCATTTCAAATCATAAACTATTTCTGAGTGTGAGGCCTAATTTCGGTTTAGGCTGACAAGAATGGGTTTCCATGTAGGTTCTGGTTCACAATTTTTGAATAGGACTAGGACTAGGGAGCTTGAGTTTAGATGTGGGTCTATTGATACCGGACCCGCACCAAAGATCCACTCTCTCCAATCATGACACATGTTAACCACTTCAGCAGGTCAAAGTAAAGGCTGGGTCAGTTCGGAGCGAAAAAGGACGGACGAACAATACGAAGGCTCAGTGGAACGAACTGGGGTCCGACTAGTAGTGAAGCCTCGTGGAAGGAAGGAGCAAGCAAAGCAAGGAGTGTCTGCAAAGTGAGGGGAATCTACGAGATGAAGGAGGAAATCATTCAAATACAAGATGTTACGACATTAAAGAGCAAATCAAAACCGACGAATTAAATGATAATTATAGAATTTATTAATATTTATTCCTAGCATTTAATTCTTAATTCGTGTATAAATATAGACCCCCCGTAGTCATGTATGGGGATCAATCTTTTTTCGACTCGAGATCAATATATACATTAAACACTTTTTCTTTTAGCAAATCTATTTTCTATTTCAGTTTATTTTCACAAACAAATTCTATTTCACTCTCATAAAATTTCAATATATTATTGGGTGTGGAATCCAGCATCCCAATTTTGGCGGCGTCTGTGAGGAGAATCAGACATTTAAGCTACAAATCTACCATTTGAGAACATTTCTCCTCATCAAATTCATCATGGCTGGTGATAATAGTGGAGACCAAACCAGTGTCAACAATGATCCTGCCACTATCGCTACCGTCTAGGAGTCTCTTTCAGGAATCACTCAGACCATGACTGATCTGTCCACCAAACTCATTACCATCGAGAGAGAGAGATGACCTCTTTGAGAAACGGTCAGGTAAATTTGACTAACAATCAAGCAACTCTCTTTTCTCATTTGGACTCTATATCTGCTGGCCCTTCCTCTGGAAGTCATAGTGCCCGTGTACTTTATAGGACCACAAGGAGTTCCAACCCTCAAACTCCTGTGAATCCTCTGCAAAGTGCCAACCTTTAGACGCCAATCAATCAAACAGCGGCGCTTCAGGCTGGAACCAATTCTAGTGCTGAAGCAATTCTTGCCAATGATGCGGTTGGTGACGGAGTCAACCCTGCAATTACGGCAGATGCGGTCAATAACAACAACAACAATGACATTCCAGCCGAGATAGGAGATAGGCCAACAAATCGAGCTTGATGCGCATGAAGAATATGCATGAAGAACAGCCGAGTTGTGGTCTTCTGGTGACCTCGCATATTTCAAGATTGAAACGTTCAGCAAGCAGTACCACAAAGATCGCGAAGACCATGGCTTAGAGCTGCTAGCAAAGAAGCCAAAAACATCTGACCATACTCTAACCAAATCTTCAAAAGGGAGGATAAGTGTAATCTTTAGAGGTTCAAAGCTGTTTCCAAACATCGTTCGCAAAACCACATGATGATACGTTGGTGATAACTCTTGATATTGCAGACTATGAAATTTCCAAAGTCTTAATTGACACTAGAAGCTCGGTTGTTCTCATTTTCCTAAGTACTTTACAAAAGATGGGAATTAACAGGGTGGACAAAGTAGGACCACCTGCACTGCTCATCGCTTTCATAAGCGAGACGTCAATGACACTAGGCACGATTAAAATACATGTGATTGCCGAAGGAGTATCAAAGATCGTCGAATTCATAGTTTTTTATCGACCGGTTCCACACAATGTCATTTTGGGAACCCATTGGATTTACCAAATGAAAGCCGTACCTTCAACCTATCACCAATGTGTGAAGTTCCTGACTCCTAGCGTAGTAGGAACGGTTAACAGAGATGAAGAGATGTCAAGATCTTGCTACCTGACAAGCCACATGCTAAAAAGTCAATAGCAATTAACCAGTTTTGGGGAACCAAAGGACTCGACATTTCCCAGTGGACAACAATGTACCGAGGTTTCGATCAATGTTTCTATTGATCTGGATTACCCTAAGCACGTGGTGAAAATTGGTTCAAGACTTGAGCCAAAGCCGTGAAATGAGCTAGTCAAGTTCCTGTCAAAACAGCAAAGTTATTTTGGTTGGTCAATCTAAAACATGCTAGGAATCGACCCTGTAATTATCTCCCACAAATTACATGTTGATCAAAGCATCAAGCCGGTTAAGCAAAAAAGGAGAAAGCTCAGTCCTGACCGAGCCAAAGCAGTAAATGACAAAGTGGATAGGCTTTTCAAAGCCGGTTCTATTCGCGAAATCAAGTACCCAGATTGGCTCGCCAATCCTGTGGTAGTTAAGAAGAAAAATGAAAAGTGGAGGCTCTGCGTTAATTTCATTGATATCAACAAAGCTTGTCTAAAGGATAGTTTTCCTTTGCCACATATTGACCGCTTGGTCGAATCAGCTGCGGGTCATGAACTCTTAAGTTTCATGGATGATTTCTCCGGCTATAACCAGATTCGGATGAATCCAGATGATCAAGAAAAAACTTCATTTATTACAGATAAATGAATATATTGCTATGTAGTAATACCTTTTGGATTGAAGAACACCGGAGTAACTTATCAATGTCTCGTCAACAAGATGTTTGACGAGCAACTGGGGAAAACCATGGAAGTCTACATTGATGACATGTTGGTTAAATCTCTCAAAAAATCCAAGCATATGCAACACCTTGATCAATGCTTCAAGTATTGAACTTCATTACGAATAAAGAAATATATTGCTATATAGTAATGCCTATGGAAGTGCACTTTCGTTGTACTGTCCGGAGAGTTTCTTGGTTATATTGTGATGGAGTGAGGCATTAAAGCGAATCCAAATCATTTCTAACAATGCCTTCACCACATAACGTTAAGGAAGTACAAAGCTTGGCTGGAAGGATTGCAGCTCTCAATAGATTCATATTCCGGTCAACCGACAAGTGCCTTCCTTTCTATCAACTATTAAAAGGAAACAAATAGTTTGTATGGAGTGATGAATGTGAAAAAGCTTTTAAGCAACTCAAAGTATATTTCACTACTCCTCCGATTCTTTCTAAGCCAGATACTGGCGAAAGGCTATACCTTTACATTTCACTTTCCGAACATGCGGTGAGTGGTGTAATCGTACGAGAAGATCGAGGAGACCAGCAGCCTATCTATTATATAAGTAAAACTTTGATAGGCCCGGAAACTTGTTATATGATGATGAAGAAGCTCGCACTCGTTATGGTGGTTTTTGTTCAGAGGGTAAAGCCATAGTTTCTCACATTAACCCTTCTGCGAAAGAACCTGCATGGCCCTTGCCAATCAGAACTACTTACAAAATGGGTGATTAAACTCAAATTCTTAAACAGCGAAGCAGTTTCAGGCGACGAAAATAAGACCTCGCAACTCTTCGTGAACATGCCTTTATCAAAACAAGGATGTATGGTTAGAATCAGACTAGAACAGTCATTTCAATTTCTTCCTGCTTCTAAACCAAGTAAGAAGTACTCATTGGGCTCTGCCTCGCCAAAGGACTTGAAACATAAGATAAGGAAAATACTTACTTATCATTTCAAAATTCAATCTAAAGGGGTCCAAGAAGTCTAAGTCTGGTTTTAGTAATAAGGCTTTAGCACAATTCGCATTAATGATTAGGGGGGGTGACTAGGGGTATACTCCCTCACTCTTAAATCATTAGCAAAGTGGCTAACTGGTTCGGCTTGCGAATTTTTTACGTTTTTTGTGTTTGATTTCCAGCTCTTGCTAAAATATATTATTTTATGAACTACGGATTGGCTTGATCCCAACATGGGTACGTAGGCCGTCTGATCTTTCGGACACAGCTATTTAAAATTCCAAAATAATTATTTCAGCATAACTTTGTTTCCCATATTTAGAGGACTAATTTTTGATTTGATGAACTTCTATATGATTAACAAAATACATTATAAGCAATCATCAAATTCATAAAACAAGGCGTTCTCGCAGAATAAGTTAGTCCCACTCTCTATCTGCTTTATCATCTTTCGAACACAATGCGGAATATGATAGTCGAACTCCTCGGATTTAAGAGCAAGCTAGGTGGGAGGAGAAGCTTCTAGGATACCCATCTCACGAGTAATCTGGTGAATTCGGGCTTCCTTTTCTCTTACTTCCGCTCGAAGAGTCTCTCTTTCATGTTAAATCCACGCATGCCTAGCTATAAGCTAGAGAAACAAAAATTCATTCTTAGCTACTGATTTCATTCAAGATTTATTCTAAGAATATAAAAATTCAAGAATGGAAATACCTTCTCCATATAGCGAATAACGATCTCTTGATTTCGAGAAGGCAGCTCCTTAATCAAACCACAAGGAACTGTCAAGGGCGTAAACTGGTCAAATGATGATAAAGCAGGCATCACCTCAAAATTAAAAGAACGACAGGGGTTTGGATGAGGGCATATCGCCATGTTTACCGAAGAACCTGTCGGAGAGTTTCCTTTTTGCTGAGGATTTGTTGCCATTATAGAATAAGTGTAGTGATACTTTGTTTGTTTGCTCTATAAAATGGTGAGGAACAACTATTTAAAGCGAAAGAAACTCAACAGTTGGAATTTAATTAAAAGATTGAGTTATGATCTTAATTGATTTTTTTGAATTCCAAGATTTGTTCAAGTTTCGAACAATACCCTTGTATTTCAAGCAAAACAATAAAGGTGTATTTCCAAAATACAAACTCTTGATAGGCTGACTAAGCCGACTAAACTAAAATAGTTACATTATTTCGCGAACAGTCTCTTTCTTCGCTACAACAAGATCAAATCCTTCTCTTGCTTCGGCTTCTAGAAATCAGCTGGCAGACGAGCATTTTCATCATCTTGTGCCTTTATTTCCATTATTTGGAATTTTCTTATATCCCTCATGTATCGACAAACGCAGCGAGGAATCAGTGCGACTTTGTCAAGACCATTCCTCTCCCAGTCCATAGGATTACATTCATAGCGACGAATCCGCTTTTGCTTCGAGCAATCCGTTTTTCGAGATCTTTCCTCTTCTCGCCAAGAAGTTGATGTTTTCCGCATTCTAGGCGGTGACAAATAGTCAATTGAATAGCAGAGACAATTAAGAAGTGATTAATTATTTAAATTGTTCTAAATAATACCGAGCATGCTGACAAAGTTTACCTTATGAAGAAAGTCTCTGGCTTCTTCTTCCTCTTTCCCGGATAAGGTCAATATGTAATCAGACAATTTAATTTTATGCGCTTCAAATCCATCCCCAGAAGTAGGATCAGGGCTCGAGGGGTCATCAAGACCGCTACGGGCTGGAGGAAAATCAGAACAGTCCACCATAGGTTCCATTGAGAGTTACGCTGCCTGATATATAATCATTACGGGGGTAATAAAGAACAATTAATTATTTCACCCTTAGTGTGTGAACATAAGTTTACCATTACATGTACTTATTATTCATTTAGGACACTTAGAAGTTTTTGCATAAGCATTGCATGCATCTTGCATATTGGGGTATATTTCAGGTATTTATGGAGGTTTGGAGACATGCTGGAATGCTTGCACCTGACTCAACCATGCTACTCAATCATTTGGTTTGAGCTGAAGCTATTTGGGGAGGATCATACCACACCCATCGAGTCCAACTTCATTTTCTCTGATTTCCTTATTTTGTCTTTTTGTGTTTTTGTACTTTTGTATAAATACCCCTGTGAGACCTAATCAGTATTTGCAATTTATTTCTTCTACAAATCTTCTCATCTCTATCTCATCTATCAAATATGTCAGTTTCAGAGTTTCTGGGTTGAACATTTCTTAATGATTTCAGATTCTAAGTAGTATCATTAGGGTTATTAGGGATGAATTAGATTAATGCTTATTCTTAATTAGTCTGGATATTTAAGCTTAGTATTGATTGAAATCCCTTCTGGGTGAGTGTTCTTACTACTTGTTCTTCTTTGATCAATTGAAAAATGAAATCAGACAATTTCACATGAGAGTGTTGATGAAATTGCTGGATTCAACTTTTTCCAGAGATTTGCATAGGCTAGCCTAATGAATTAGATTAAATAGAGTGAATATTCTATCCTAAGAAATTAGCTGTTAGTAGTTCTTATGGGGTTTAATGAATTGATTCTTCATGCCTATTTTACTATGCGTCACTGGCAAAATCAGGTCTGTCGGTAGTATGATTTGAGGACCTTTACCATGAGAGTGGACTGGTCTGTTTAAGAATTCATTGTCAAGGGGTTAGCCTTTTTGGTTGAGTTTGTTAGATATCCAGATTGATTTAGAGCATCCATTAGTCAATTAGTTCATCCCTATGATCCCTTCTCTCTCCCTATTGCTTGAATCGCTTGTTTACTTGTTTAATTTCGTATTTTCAATCTATAACTTTGCACTCGATCCCTCAACTTGATCACTCTGATCGAATCCTTAGTTTATTTTTGTTTCTTTGCTTAGCTTTATTGCTTGCTTGAGTTTGACACCTCGAGTTGGCTTGGTCTGTATTTTACTTTTATTGCATTTGCCTTTATGTTCATTTAGGTTGCTAGTTTAAAAACCACTTCCTAATTGGCTTGACTTAAGACTACTTGATCACATCCTGTCTTTCTAGCACATGCACCTTATTGGATTGACACTCATCTCCCCTATACTACTTTGATTTTGAACTTTGTATTTTTGCTTTTGTGAAAATACTTGTTTCAATACCACAAATTTTCAATTCCATTTCTATGTTCTTTATCTTTTGAATGATGCTCTAAATAATGACTGTGTATGCTTGGATTATGATCAATGAAAGTTTTAGGAGTTTAAAAAGTACTTTCTAATTCTTTGGCATTTGGTATAGTTATTCTATGAGAAAAATGTATATGAATTATAGGATTTACTCTGATTTAAAATATTTATAAATTAAATTTGGAATTAAGAAAAAAATAGATAACTATACAAGTTTCAAGAAACTGCATAGAACTGTTATTTAATAATGAACAAAAAAATCTGAATAGTTAATTAAAAAAACGCATGTAAAATTCATGAATAGTACCCTAGAGTCCTACACCCTAGAACCCAATATCTTATGTAAATATGGAATAAAATTCGTATCATCAGTTTTTAAAAAATTAAAATGATTTAAAAAAATTTCTGTTAGAAATTGAAAAGAAATATTATGTATTTCTTTGATTTAAAAATAAGAACTAAAGTTTTTGAAATGAAAGATGTGACGCATCAGGTTTCTAAATTTTAAAGAAAATATGTTAAATCTTAACGATTATATTTATATTTGAAAAGAAACAATTAGCACATTTTACATGAACAATTTTTCATCGCGCCAAAACTATTCTAACATAATATTAAAACACATTTGGTAGATAAATTTAAACCCGTTAAATTAAATAATATATGTGACATAAGAAAACCACATATCAAACTCTCAAATGACATGCAACAATAACGAGAAGATCATAAATATGTAACATTATAAACCAAATATCTTTGATAATATAATAAAACCATAATCACAAACAAAAGAAAACATAAAGAAAATATATTTCATTGCAACTTTATTGTAACAAGAAAATAACATTTGAATGCTAACGAAACCATATATTGTTGGTAGGATTTGGACTTGTAACGAAAACACCACATAATGTAGAGAGTTCATTCACTTTCTTCATCAAACTTTTCTTTCTCTTTTTAAAAGTTGCTTTCCTTAAAGAATCTTTAGCAATGAAAGCAAGTTCCACCTTTTGTTTTTGTCATTTTAGAGTTTTTTTAATTATCTGTCTATTGTTTATGTTTGTTTTGAATCATGGATATATTGATTTTTATAGTGATGGGAGGGGGGGTACAAAGATTTTTCTCTTTTAGTTAAAGGTACTTAATTTTAAATTACAGCTAATAAAAAATATAAGTGACAGCCAATAAAAATTATTTGGTTTTATTAGTAGGTCAATGATTCTTCTTCAATATATTTTGAAGATTATTTCCCTAATTAAAAATTTTCAAGTCAATAATCCATATTCAAACTTTTATAAGATTATTTTTCGGTCTAGTTCATGGTTAATTTACAAGTCAATAATCCAAATTCAAAAATTTTAATAAGGAACATAATCTTAAAAATGTATTGAAAAAGAATCATTAACCTACTAATAAACCCAAATCTTTAGAATGATTTCAAATGTTTCACAATTATTTGTTTCTAAATAACTTCCGTTTTCAAATTTTTTGGATGAAAAAGACA
The DNA here is from genome assembly GCA_028015245.1 of Cardamine occulta. Lineage (NCBI taxonomy): Eukaryota > Viridiplantae > Streptophyta > Magnoliopsida > Brassicales > Brassicaceae > Cardamine > Cardamine occulta. Next base: position 12,090,684 of record CM051370.1, on the reverse strand, counting down.
TAAGCTATTTAGAAAAACATAATTGTGAATTTCGGAAATCATCTTAAAGATTTGGTTTTATTAGTAGGTCAAATATTCATTTTCAATACATTTCTTGGATTATTTTCCTTATTGAAAATTTTGAATGTTAATTATTGACTTGTAAATTAACCTTGAACTAGAGAATTGTAGAAATAATTATAAAGAAATCATTGCCATAAATATGATACCAAATATTACAAAATCATAGTGATAATTATAAAAAATCATATTCATTAATAGATACATGTATTTAAGTATTGCGATAAGAAACATAATTTAATCAAATTTCTGAAAATACTATATCTTTTGGACAATAACATTTTTTTTTTTGCTATTTACATTTTGTAAAAACAAAATATCATACCTGAAACCTATCTTAGAAGTATTTATAAACAACTTATGGGTAATTAGAGATACAAACACTAAATTGATTGCCATTACGAATATTTGAAGTGATTAAAATATATGTATTAAATAAAAATTAGTCATCGATAAATCTAGACTAAAAATGAATTAAAAATTAAAAGTGATAATCAAATAAAATTAAAATTGATGTTAAATTTTAATCTATTTTTTTTAATTGATGATTCCGTTTAATATTTAACTAGTTATATTATGTTAGGTGAATTATCTTAAAGAAAGCAAATTTATGTAAATTATAATGTAAGAAAACTAAAATACACACACACACACCCAGATATATATATATATATTCAAACACGATAAGAAAACATATATTTCACATTTTTAAACAGGTCAAATCAAAGAATAAAAAATTAAAACAAATCATCATAAAAATCAATAAAATGTTTGAAACAGAACCCAAATATAATCCATTTTATTGCCTAAATATTTCTATATGTATATATAATTTTTTTTTTATAAAGTGGTATATAGAATTGGGATCACACCTGAGATGAAACCGGTAAAACCTTCGCGTTGAGATTCTGTATATGGAAATACTTTAGAAGCGTGATAAATAATCAGTTTTCAAGTTTCAAGAGAGCAAACTATAGGAAAGTGAGAAGTGAGAAAAACTATTCTGGAGCAAACCAATATCATCCAAAACAAATTGAATAAAAAACCAGTCGTTTGATGACTACATCATAAATACTAGGTTTTCTGATATCAAGTAACTTTAACAAAACAATACTCTAAATGATTTTTATATTGTATATAATTAAGGCCGCTAATCATAATTGTTTGGGCCTTGGCTTGTTTTGAATTAACGATGAACTAAAGTCCATTTCAAATAAATCTTATTTTCCACATTTAAAATTGAAAAATATACAAAGTAAAACTGAAAACTAAAATAAATACTATTTTCGTATTCAAATTTTTAATATATATATATATATATGTATTATATATCTTTCACATAACATACATATATAAAAAAAAATTATTCATCATAACAATAATAATAATACTAATAATAATAATAATAATAATAATAAATTTTGTAATAATAATTAGAAAAATGTATATGAAATTATTACTATTTAGAGTTAATAGAATTATTAATAGCCCAAGTAAATACAATCATTTTTAACAATGAGTGTTGTTTCGACTTTATTCACATAAATTAAGAATCTGGTTAAAATTTTACTATAGTTCTAAAAATCAAATGACTCTTGAGATGTTGACTAAATACAAATTTTGTTAATTTGGCTTCCACTATGAACTAGTTTGAGTATGTAAAAAGTACTAATAAAATAACAATAACTACACAGGGGGTGAACTTTCCATGGCGTTGTTATTTTTTTTTTGAATAAAATGTAAAATTTATTCGAAAAAACATTTTTTACATCAAGTGCATCTAGTGTTTGATCGTTTCTTTAATAAACAACTTCAAAACAAAAGCAGAGATGATAGTTCCTTCTTACTTATCTTGTTGCGAACCAGCTTACCATACAACCATTGTATCGCCCATCCCCTTGTTCACGAATAGAATATATTTTGTTTCGGACTTGCTTGTCAATGAAGCGAACCAAAAGTGCTGATGAAGTTGCGACCTCTCCATGCCTTTGACTATTCCATATTGAATGAAGAGCGAGTTGGAAAGTGTACCTTGTCAGGAACAAAATATCCTTTCCAATAGATGTATCCAGAAGTAGTTTGATGACAGCTTCCCAATTTGTAGAGAATTTATGAGATAGAAGTTTGTGAGTTAACCATGACCAAACCTCCGCAGAATACTTGCATGTGAAAAACAAATGATTTCTAGTTTCTAGGGGTTCATGACATAGTACACAAGATGGATCTGCTCCGACATTCCAGCTTAGCATTCTATCTCCTGTTGTTAACCGATTCTTTATCGCCAGCCAAGCTAGAACTGAGTATTTAGGTGTGGCTTGTGAAAACCAGATTCCTTTAGACCAGTGAACCTTAGGTCTTATGTCTTGAGTAGCTTCCCAAGTGGTCTTTGAGGTGAATTTTGTTGTGAACTGATCTCCCTTTCCTTTCTATAACACAATATCGGGGCCTTTATTAACCCTTTAGAATGTATGTTTTCTAAAGCAGTTTCCATTTGGTTTAGAATGTCAGTCCTGTGCCTCCTAATGTTGTGAGCCATACCTTCAGCCACAGTGGCGTGAAGAGTGATTCCCATGTCAATACAACCCCTCTGTCCCGTGAGCTCAATCAACCTGCCAAGCGATGACCCATTATCAAACCAAAATGAGATAGCTTCTCCGTTTTTAACCTCATTTTTTACAAAACCTGAAGCTAGGTCTCTATATTTGAGAAACTTCTTCCACATCCAAGATCCTTGGTTAGAGTTTTCATTGATAGACCAAAACAAGTCCTTTCATAACAGGTGTAACCAAAGCCATTGCACCCAAAGAGAGTTTGATGATAGTATCCTCCATATAAGTTTCAAGTAGCTAACCTTATTTGTTTCTTTTAATGATCTGACACCTAACCCCCCTTCATCTTTCGGATAACAAACATCACTCCACGCTACTTTGGCTTTCTTTTTGTTTAGATCAGGTCCAGACCAAAGGAAAGCAGAACACAAACTGTCAATCTCCTTTATACAAGCACTCGGTAAACGGAAAGCTGGCATCCAAAAGTTGGTGAGGCTATGGATTACTGTGTTGATTAGTTGTAGGCGTCCCGCAAAAGAAAGGTGTCAATCTGTCCATCTGCCAACCCATAAATTTTTTTTTACATTTTGACCCCGTCAAATCAAATTTCTACTTCCGCCACTGCTAACAGGCCAGGCTCTATGTGATCAGAAAATTCTAATACAAGATCATGATTCGAACACAAGGTGGCATGAATTTGAAGCTTTGACCACACCATCCAACTCGTTGAGCATTTTACGTCTTTCTTCCAGCTTGTTAAGCTCTTTGGAGTAAATGGGTCTTGTGAAGAAAGTTGCCTTTTTCAACAATCTTGCGTTCTTTAGAATGTATGTAACCACGTCTTTCTCTTCTTCTCTTTCCCAATCGTATCCTGTCCACACGAATGTCTCTAAATGTGACAAGAAACATTCTGGAACATACTTTGGTTCATTCCATTTCCCGTCCACCAAGATTAGGGCAGCTAGAGAGAAGATTATGAACGGATACTTCGCCTCCATACACCACATTTTGAAGGTGAAGAGTTCTAAGGGACTTCATAAAAACAGGGCATGGTTGCTCTTTCATCGTGTGAGGACGATTTCATGGCAGCAACGGAGGCTGCACGACAAACAATTTGGCTTCAAGACATCTTAAGCAAGATCACGGGATGGAAGACCGAGCATGTCCTCATCAAGATCGACAACAAGTCCACAATTGCACTAACGAAAACCCCTGTGTTTCATGGTAAAAGCAAACACATAAATAAGCGTTACCATTTTATACGAGAGTGTATTGAGCGCAGAAGAGCTTGTCGATGTGGAACACATACCGAGAGTTGAGAAAAAAGCGGATATCTTAACTACAGCTTTGGCAAGAATCAAGTTTAGTGAGATGAGAAGCTTGATAGGAGTTCAAGACATGTCCACGACCAAGTTGAATCTTACGAGGGAGATTGTTGAATAGTCTTATTCAACAATAGTTTGCAGCCCAAGAAATCTCTAACAAGTTGGTTAAGGATAAGATAGGCTTAAATGGAAATTATCTATTTCTAATAGGAATAGAAAAAAGAAGTTTTCTATTATCAATAGGAATAGAAATGGGAATAGCAAAGGTATGCTTGTCCCACATCGAAAGAT
>CM051370.1:11973959-12081459 GCA_028015245.1 Cardamine occulta | reverse complement strand
CTGAGCCAATAAACAAAAAGAAAAATTAATCTGCTGAGCAAATCAAATATTGGCATTGAAGACTATACAATTATACAAACAATATGCAAAACGAAAGAAAACAATTATAATTAAATTCATATAAAATTTAGACAATATCAATGTTAAAAGTTTGTGAGGATAAAAATTATATTGATAGGCTATTTATAGAGAGTTAGATTTATAAGGGTTTCATGATAACTTTTCAAATTTGAAATATTTTAAAAGATTACGAATTAATTGTTGATATCATGGTTGCATATTGTTAGGATTTGTTTTGGAAACAAAGTAAGTTAAAACGGAAAATCACATTTAAATTGGTTATACACGCGAATATTATGCAATTTTGAAAATATGCCTAACTCTCCGAAAGTTTATTATGCAATTTTGAAATAATATATTTGTTTGGAATAAATGGATTGATTGGAATCAAATTTGTTTCTATATATGGTCAGATTTTGAATTTTGTAATTATAACAAACTGAATCTTCGGAGATCTTATTAATGGTACACGAAATATTTAATTATTTAAATTTGAATTTTAAATAAATATAATTAGACTAAAGTTTTAAATTCAATGGCATGTACTGTAATTATTTAGTAATGTTTGCCTTGTTTAATAACTTATCTTACAAATAAAATTATATGTATTTATCTAACTTAAGAAATAAATAGTATTTAAACGTTTTTTTTAAATGTTAATATTAGATTTCAGACATAACATATATATATTAGATTTGTACATATATATATATATATATATATATATATTTCATGTCTGTTTTAAAAAATTTGAATTATGACATATGTGGAAAAAGTTACATTATTAAATTATTAAGGTATTTTTATTATTAAATTATTTTAATAACATGTGATCAAATTAAATTGAGGAGTGAATAATATTAAGATACAATTAGTATGATTTAATGATTTAATTTCTAATGAAATCGGTAGAGAGAGAGAAATAGAGATATTAAATCATTATTATGTAATTAAAATTTACATGAATTATATAAAGAAAATACATTTAGACTAAAGTTTTAAATCAAATGGCATGTAGTGTAATTATTCTAGTAATGGCTGTCTTAATTTGAAACTTCTCTAAGAATCGATGTCACCTTAGCAGGGCATCCCCGTAAATACCACAAAAGGGCAAAGTCACTCTTTAAAGTGTATTCCTCAAATAATATATATTAAATTGTTGAGTTGTGACAATTATCATATCAAACATTAAGAGCTTTTCATTTTTTAGTTTTGAGAGAGTTTATAAACATCAATAAAGAGACTTATTCTTTATTAAAAGCGAAGAGTGTTTAAGATACTTTAATAATGATACATGATAAGGGATTACGTATAGGAGAAAGAAGTCGAAGACTTGAGAAGCTTCTTATGTCCTGATTTTTTATGTTTCCTTTTTAGATTAATTATGATTTTGGTAATTTTTACTTAATTATGTTTTATGAAAGTTGTAAGGGTTCTCTATACAAAAAAAAAAGACTCAAAAACATTAATATGAATCAACCTCCAACAATTAACCTAATTCTCTAGAAAGAGACTTGGGTTAAAGGAACGATTTAGCTCTTTCTCTTTCTCACGTTAAAGACAGCTTCAATTACTTGTCAGTGTCGTTCAACTCATAGGAAACCGAATTTATCCCCCTTTTTTTGGGTCGTCAGTGCCATTCAAACATATTATTAACAAATAACTCATTCATTTCCTTCAAATATGTCCTTTTAACGTATCACAAGAATCAGCCCCGAAAATTCATGGACTACAATATTATTATACGATGAAGAAAAGTGGGTACGTATATGGACAACAATATTATTATACGTGATAAGGGATTACGTATATGGACTACAATATTACGTAGAGAAATGATACGTGATAAGGGATTACGTGTATGGACTACGATATTATTATACGTGATAATGAAATTCAACAGAGTTTTCAGCAATTACCACATTCGGCCCAATTACTATCTTAAAGTGGGTCTAATGAAGAAAAGAGAAACTTGGGCCAGGTAAAGATGAAACCCAATCTGAAACGACGTCGTTTAAGGCACAACGATCATCTTCAAAGTTAGAAAAATGACAAGAAACAAACACCGAGCAGAGGTGTGATGAAAGCTTGTACGGAGAAAAGTTGTGATTCGCAGCCCTTGATACGCTTGATGACACAGGATGATGACATCTGTCCTGTCATCTCTAGGCTTGTTCGTCTTGTCTATAAATACTAAATGTTCTTATTCCTTGAGCTTCGTTTGGTTTATTACTGATTCTGCTTCTGACCAAGAGCACGGTAAACTTGTCACTCTAGAATATTCTCTCAAAAGTACCTACTCTGGTTTTAAAACAAATTTTGTAAGATGGGATTTGATTCATTTTTCCATCTGTGTTTTGTCTTTGCAGATTTATAGTTTAGCTAAGTATGATTGCCCTTTTTCGTGATTCTTCATTTTTGTCTTACAACTACAAAATTTCGAAAAGATATTTGATAAAGATGATGTAGCTTTTCAATTGTATATCTGTAAACGTGAACTTATTATTTTTCCTTGTGCTTTTAAAATATAAATCTGAAGAAGAAGCACCTGAACCAGTGTATCAGTCATGTGTGAAGATGGACTTGGATAATGAGGAACAAGGTAGCAACAAAAAGCGGAAGGCCAAGGCTTCTAAGCAAGATGGTGTTCAAGAAAGGTACTGTTCTCTTTGATCTCTAATGACAGTGAGGACATGGTGCACACGTTTTATATTAGCAACTAGCAAGTAGTGTACAAATATGAAGTTGTTTATAAAATCTATTTGTAGCAACAAAAAGCTTAAGGCCAAGGCTTCTGAGCAAGATGGTGTTCAAGAAAGGTACGGTTCTCTTTGATCTCTAATGACGCTGAGGACATGGTGAACACGTTTTATATTAGCAAGAATTGTACAAATATAAAGTTGTTTCTGAATTCTGTTCCAGTGCAAACAAGAGTAAAAAGAAGAAAAATCAGAAAGAAGAGAAGAAAGGGAGAAATGCCACAAATGAAGAAAAGAAAGCTATTGAACAAGTTAAGACGGGAAATGTGTTGAAAAAGCAGGAAACCAGCCAAATTTCTTCAGACACGAAAGCTCAAAATGAAACTGTAACCAATGCCATGTGAGAACTCTTTTTCTTTACGTGAGGACTCTTTTTTGGGGGGGATAAACATAAAGTATTCATGCATTTGTAAGGAAGTAAATATTTGAATGATTATTTGAAATAATTAGGTCACAAGTAAAGACGGTTTTATGAGCATACAATGGTTCTTTCAAAGCTTTTCTCATCTAAAAAATCTATGTGCTTTTTATGGTATAATTGCAGGGGTGAAAGCTCCAAGACCCGGTTAATTGTTGAAGAGTTGCACAAGGGTAACCCCAACGCCAAGATAGCTAAACATGGAAATACGGTTAGTGTAGTGTGATAACAATGTTGGTGTACAAAGAATTGACATTGGATAGGAAGTGAACAAAACTAAAGCTCTGATTAGACCCTTAAGCTGTAGTGAACTCTACCCAATTGTCTTTGAGTTCAGGTTGCTGTTCGCTATTTTGGAAAGGCTAAGGATAATAAGGATGGGAAGGTTTTCGTTTCCAACATTGGAAAATCAGCTATCAATTTCCGTCTAGGTTGGTATTACAGCTCCATGCAAAAATAATAGCTTTGGAAATGGATTGTGAATTGCTTGATACTTATGCGCTTGTTGTAACATGTAGGTTATGGACAAGTCATTGATGGATTGGATGCTGGCGTTGACGGTAACCTAATTTCTTATTGGTTTTCTTCACTTTGTATCAAATGTCATGTTGTTTTAATCTTTTAAGTAATTGAACTTCACAGGTATGCGTGTTGGTGACAAAAGAAAGCTCACAATTCCTCCAGAAATGGGGTATAAATTTAATTGCAAATCATTTGGATTTATCTTGTTTTTGTCCTTCTTGATTTGTGATGTTTTTGTTAAACCTTTTAATGGGATGATTATATTTGTCTGGCTCACAACAGGTATGGTTCGGAGGGTGCTGGTGACGATATTCCTGCTAACTCTTGGCTGACGTATGAGGTGGAATTGATTGATGTTAGATAAATCTGCCCAGAAATGGTAGAAACCTTTCAAAGATTGAATCTATGATGGGATTTTGAGGTGTGTTTGTAGCTGCCTGAGATTGAATCTTTCCTCCCTAACTTTTGAATCTTTTTAAAGTTGTTTTGTTTTTCTCGTAAGGCCACATAATAACATTTGGTTTAAGTTGTTTTGTTTTGTCTACTAGTGATTTCTTCTCTTCCAGTTATCTTTTGCAGACATATCTACACTTGATCCAAAATTGTCATGCCAAAATGTTTCACATACTTGATTTTACTACAATACACATACCAATTCTGAAATAAACTAAGGAAGAAGAGTAATATTTTGGTCAATGATCAAATTACTTGTGTCCTTGTCAATGATTCATTTGTGGAAGTATCTGCTCATTGCTCAAGATTCTCTGTACTTCTCTTTCTCCAGCTAAATACGAACTTGTCGTTTATGTATCGTCAGCGTCTCTGAGGGGACTTTGACCGGTTGCTTGTAATGGAAGTTCTTCTGACTCATTAATATGTTTTGACCCATGTTCTTTTTTTTGTTAATATTTATTAAATACTGGTAAGTTGTGTTCTATACGTCACCATCGCAGATTTGTATTGGCCATCTCTCCGGCGTCTCTGGTTTCTGACCTCAAGGTATCAATTATGCCTCTGTTGGTGTACCCGTATCTTATGTGTATCAACAACTCGAGCTTTTGAACAGAGGGATGCAAAACAACAAAGATTATTGTTTTGCATAACAACTCGAGCATCATTAGTCTTACTTCTATTACAACAAACACACAATAATACAAAGCAATTTAATTATGCCAACAGAAAATTCACTCTTTCCACCACCAAAGAACCCAACAGGTCCAGCATACATTCCTCTCTCAAAAGAAGAAAAATATGTATCAAATCTCTGTATAAGCATACTTATCTTTAATTGTGACATTGAGCATATATGAGCATCTAACTAATAACATATTCAGATTTCTGCCTCTGACCAAAGATTTGGTTCAATAGGTGGTGCATACTTCATACGCTCCCTTCAGTTTCTATATTGATGATTCTCTATGAGTTTATAAAGTTTCTCTTTACAACTTGCTGCAGCTAGATAACAACAACTTCATCTGTAGAGTGGATGGAGACTTCCAAATTAATTACCATGTGGTCGATGATGGATGGATTGAGGGATTTGCTTGCTAGTTCTGCCACTAAACCATGCTAATCAACCAGATCTATCATTCTGAATTTCACTTTATTCTTCTATAGTTTTTTATTCATAGAAATGTTATTTTGCTCTGTTACTAAAATAAATAATGCATGTTTTACCAAGTTCTTCGGTTAGAAAACACAACTGATACTTGTGATTTCTCTATTGTTTGTTTTGCCATTCTCCTTCATGAATTTACTAGCACAAACGTTTGATTAATGCTGTCCAATCCACAGTGGCTAAGAGTATAAAGATAATCTTCTTACTCTACCTTATATATTGGTACATGCATTTATAAATTCATATAGAATTTGTAAATCCACACTAATTTTAAAATCATCCATGTTGATTTTGAAATAATATGTTTTATCTCATGGATTTGAGTCTGCATTTTTTTTTCTCTTTTTTTTGACATCAAAACATTTTTTCATTGCCAAATTCATTAATAAGTCTTTGCATTTTTCACTTCCATACTCATTATAATTTTGTGGGATTTAAAATGCAAAAGTAAATCATTAAATGAATAACATATGATTTCAACAAGTATTTATAAATCATTAAACCAATAACACATAACTTAAATAAATATTTTTAATTCAATTATCCAATAAGACATTATTTGACTTACATTTCCAAATTCATGAACCAATAAACCTCCCCCCTAATATTTTGCAAAAGACAAACTTATATAATTAAAAGTAAACAAAATCTGACTTTTAGGAATTTTTTTTTTCTTTTTAATAGCCGACCAAAAAAAAAATCTTTTAAAATATAAAATGTGAATTCGTCATCAAGCTGTCCATATACGAAAATTGGAGGAAGAGAAGAAAATGTTAGAAAGCATAAACCTCATCTCCTGCAACTTCACTCGTCTTCCTCCTCTTAAACCCTCGAGACTAGCCCAAACCTTAAGAGAATCTGGAAACCTCCTTCTTCTACAATCAAGATCTTCTTCACCATTTATAAAATCCAATACAATTCTCTGTTTCCCAAAATACGAGAGGAAGGACACATTCTTCCATGTCTGCAAAAGCTCTTTAAACAATCCAGATCCAGAGAAAACTCAAATTCAAGATGAATCCAGAGATTGGGCAAGCTCAATTTTGCTTTTTGCGCTATGGGGTGCTCTTTTGTACTATTGCTTCAATCTCGCCCCTGATCAAACACCGGTACTCATCTTCTTCTTCTCAATTCCGTAGTCTAATTTCGCAATCATAACCTAATTCTTTCGATGTTGTGATTTTGCAGACACAAGACTTGTACTTTTTGAAAAAGCTTCTGAATTTGAAAAGTGATGATGGTTTTAGAATGAATCAGATCCTTGTTGGGTTATGGTACATTATGGGTTTATGGCCTTTGGTTTATGGCATGCTTTTGCTTCCCACTGGTCGAAGGTATATATATCATTTCCATGGCTTCTTCCTTAATCCTTTTATAGAGTTAAGGTACTATGGCTATATTTGTAACAAGCAGATGATGAACATTACATGTTTTTAATCCTCTGATACCATATTAGAGTTTAGTCAAGTGAAAATATTTCATTAGCTTATAAATGTGTGTATTCAATCTAGTAGACAGAGTAACAGCTTCTTTAACTAACTTTAGTAACTGCCTTTGTTTCAGCAGTAAAACCCCGGCTTGGCCATTTGTAGTGCTTTCGTTTTTCGGTGGTGTTTACGCTTTGTTACCTTATTTTGCTTTGTGGAATCCTCCTTCTCCTCCTGTTACAAAGACTGAACTTAGAAAATGGCCTTTGAATGTTCTTGAATCAAAAGTAACTGCCGGGGTAAAAGATCTCTCACACACCCCCTTTCGAATTCTTGATCTACTATTCCATTACTAGAGTTAACACAGTTATGCATCAGGTAACACTTGTTGCAGGACTTGGTATAATTCTTTATGCAGTAGTTGGTAATGCTGGGGACTGGACTGAGTTCTATCAGTACTTTCGCGGGAGTAAATTCGTAAGCTCGATATGCTTCATTTTGCGGAAATGAAATCATATTTTCACTCATATTTGATATAACAAGACTTAACCCTTCTAAAATGCAGATTCATGTCACCAGTCTTGATTTCTGTTTACTCTCTGCATTTGCTCCGTTCTGGGTTTACAATGACATGACCACTCGAAAATGGTGAGTTGTAATGAATAAATTTTATGGTTTTCACTCAAACCATTTCCAATTCCCTGAACTCATGCACTGCTTCTTTTTCAGGTTTGATAAAGGCAGTTGGCTTTTACCAGTATCTGTGGTGCCATTCTTGGGACCTTCTTTGTATCTTCTCCTACGACCATCAGTGTCAGAGACAACAGATTCAGAGACAACAACTCCCACAGATTCTGCATCATCTGACCCAAATCTATAGCTACATCAACACTCGCTTTCACTCGATGACAAGACGACTGTTACGGATTGTCCAAAAGCGCGAGGACGGTTTCTTAGAGACATCTGTCAATGAACATGACAAACCACCAGCATCACAAACGTATTCTACAACAGAGAAATGTAAATCTGGATCATAAGAATGATTTCGAGGATTACATATGATTAATAAACAGAGAAGTTTCACCTAAAGTGTTTTCAATCTGAAGAGATTGTCGATTTCTTTTATAGAATTCAATTATCCATTGATATAAAGATTCATTGCCACAATGGTTAACTCTCTTATAACAGCTAAATTACTAATGAAAATGGAATCGTATAAAATATTTAATCAACAAGAGGAGAAAAAATCCAAGTTTATTGTAAATATAATGAAATCTGGAAAATCAAACTGAAAATGTATATGGAGTTTGTCACAAATCCAAGAAAAGTTATTAGGCATACAACTTGTTGAGTTCATCTTTGAACTTAGCCTTTATTTGCTCCCTCTTTATCTTAAAAGCAGCTGTAACTAATCCCGACTCCGGTGTCCACGGCTCCGATAGCAACTTGATCTTTCCTGGAAGTTCAAACTTTTCAAGCTTTGCCGCCTTTCCAGCCTAAAACCATAACATTTTCGAATAAATATACTTACCAGATGTAAACTGTGAAAAACCTGAGACAGGTATTGAAAATACAAACCTTAGTAAGAGATTGTTGAACCTCCTTGACTGCTTCACCGCTTTCGCATAGCTCAGCGAAGTTACTGTGTTTAACTCCAGCTTCCTCTGCCCATTTCTCTAATTCTCCTTGTGGTGGAACTACAAGAGCCACACAGTAGCTGTTCATTGGATCCGCATGTACCATTATGCTAGCGACGTAATTGCTCGAACTCAAAGCTGCCTCCACCTGTAAATTTATGATCCAGACAAAGCAAAAGCATGAGGAGATTGTATCATAGACCATCCTCCATTGTAGAATTTAAGTTTTATAGGAAAACCTTTCCAAGTGATACGTATTCGCCATGTTGAAGTTTAACGATATCTTTCTTTCTGTCGATAACTTCAAGACATCCATCAGGGTGGAATCTCCCAATATCTCCAGTGTAAAACCACCTCATGCCCTTCTCATCAACCTGAAATTTTCATGTAGATACTCAGAAACTAATCTATATAGCAAGCGAATAAACTGAGCTCCCGAAATGTGTTTTACCTTGTAAACCTCATCGGTTTTTTCTTGATTGTTGAAGTAACCTGCTGTTACACTGTTACCACCTACAACAATCTCTCCCCGAGGCATTGGTTTGTCTGAGACTCTGTAGCCACCTTCTTCCCAAGAAACAAGCTGCAAAAGATGAAACTTGTCACTCATCATTACAGTGAATTTAAAAGTTGTCAACGCATTGCGTTGATTAAAACTTGACAGAAAACCTTAATGTAGCCACATGGAAGTGGAGGTCCAACACGGCCAACAGCAGGGTCATCCCACTCAGAAAATGTAGCTCCAGCACACGTTTCAGTCAATCCATATCCTTGACCGATAGGAGCCCTAACAAAAAACAACACGCAGTCACAGTCAGAACAAACGATGCCCAAGTATTCTGAAGTTGTTAAGATGAATACAGTCAAGCACAAAACACATGAGTTTCAGCATATCATTGTCACTAATAATGTAAATACGGAATCCAAACAATTTCAATGCGTATGTCTAAGCCAACATGTGACAAGACTCCTATGCAAATGCAAAATGTGAGACCACAGAGGATTCTATTACCCCATGCAGATATTGATGAAGCGTTGAGAATCAGGAGATAGAGGAGCTCCTCCACAGAGCATAAATCGGATGTGTCCACCAAGCACAGCGCGTATTTTCTTGAAAACTAGGGTATCCCAAAACATTTTCTCCAAACCCCAAGCACCAAACCAACTTCCATCAACAGCTGCTAACCGACGCTTGTATGCAAAGTTAAAGAGGGTCTTCGCTATCCCTCCCTTTTCCTCAACCTAGATTACATAACATACACAAGTATCTATTAAGTAACTGCAAACGCAACAACATTGTTGTCCCTTAGATGATGATACCTTTTTTAAAACTCCTTCTCGAACACGATCCAGAATAGCTGGAACTGCAGTCATGATAGTTGGTTTTAGAACTGAAACATCTCCTTTGGTACCTTTCTTAATTTTGTTTGAAGTGTCAGTTAAAGTCATTGCTGAGCCATAACCAATGGCACAACCTGAAGTAAAGACCACAATCTGAAAAAAACCATGATTTGGTAAGAAAGAGTAAGACAATAAGGTACCATTTCGAAAGAGAAAGAAAGAGAGCGTGCACAGCAACATACCTCAGCTTCAAGCTCAAACACATGAGCCAAAGGTAAGTAAGCAATATAAATATCATTCCTATCAAGCTTTGGTACCACCTTCATAACTCCTGCAGCAGTTGCGACGAGATTTCCGTGGGTCATCATAACCCCCTGAGTAAATACGTGCACAATGTAAGGTTAGGCTAAATTGATATTAAAACACATAACAAAGAGAGAAGACACATTCCAACACACACCTTTGGTAAACCAGTACTACCACTAGTAAACATTATAACAGCAACTCCATTCTTCGAAGGTAAGATTGGTGGAACAGGTTTCTTCTGCCCCAGTTTCTCAACTTCAGAGATCGACGTTACAGTTATGTCACCCATATTATTATAGTCACTAGAAGCAACCTCTACTCCATCTTCTTCAATGTAAATAATGTTCTTCACAGTTTTCAAGCTTGATTGTATCGCAGACAACTTTTTCAATTGTTTCGAGTCACAAATAAGCGTCGACACTCGAGTCTGTCAACAATACAAAACCAATATTTAGAAATCCAACAACCAAGTTTAGCAATTACTGAAAAAAACTTCCCCTACCAACCTCATTAAGTGAGTAAATCAAAGCATCTTCTCCTAAAGAAGCATAAATAGTAACAACGGTTACGCTTTGCCTAAAACATCCCTGAAAATTTGCAACATTTCATCAACAAGTAAGTTCTTCAAAAAAAATCCAAAATTTGCAAAACCATTAGCTAATAAGCAAACCTGAAATGCGATAAACCATTCAGCTCTCGTATCCGAAAAGATAGCAACACGAGTATCAACATTATGTCCAACATTAACAAGTCCTGAAGCGAAATTACAAACACGTTCAAAGACTTCACCATAACTTTGCCATTTATACTCTCCTAAATGAAGCTTCTCAAACTTCCTTCCATCACCAGAAGTAACAATTTCTTTATCTATAAACTCTCTAGTTCCAAGTAACCGATCTTTGGAATGTTTTTTACAAGACTGTTCAAACAAAGTAGCCATAGTTGTAGCTCCTTCCCAAGGAACATCAACTAAATCAGAAGCTCGAGCATGACGCATCGTGTAACCTTCTTCTCCACCTAATTTGATTGGAACACCTCTCTTTTTCGCCTTTTTGGTTCCGTTTAAGAACACAGAGAGTAATATTGGTATAAGTAAAGCAACGATTACGCCTCCGATGATCCCAATTTTAGAGTTTGAATCCATTGGATTCACTACAGAATCTTCCATGAGTGAAGGCTACACAAAGAAGGAGAATTAACACTAATTTACACGATCCAATGATCGAAATCGAACAAAAGCAAAATTAACAGATCACAAAAGAATCGGAAAAAAAAAAAAACACGTTCTAGGAATTGGTTTACCTTCGAATGGATCGAGGGATTAGTGAAAGATTTTTTCTTGATGATGTTTTCGAATCGGATTCGTGGAGAAAAAAAAAGGGAAAGTGTAAAAGTTTCGATTTTTTGAAGTTTGAACAATCGAAGCTTGTGGACTCTGTCCTTTTTCGTGAAGCCATGGTCTAGGAATCAGGAACTTTAGGCGAAAGACACGTGTATGCTCTTCCATTTTAGATTTTTCGCCACGTGTATGATCTTCTAATTGAATATTTGTAAATGCCGATTTTTTCAAATCAGAAGCACGTCGAAACGTCCATTTTTATTTTATGTTGAAAACGTAAATCAATTATGAAATGATTTGTGTGAAAGAAGTCAATAAACTCTGATAAATGATTTAACGATTTTGATGAAAATATGTGTACTTGTTCTCTCTACAGTCCTAACCATGGCTATGTTCTTTGGGAAAATGACTGCGAAGCAGTACATTAAGAACTGTTTTTATTGACAACAGATCATATGTATTAACCAGGAAACTCCCATAGAATTGACTATTGAGTAGCATTTATGGAAATCTAACTGGAACCGCGACGAACGGTTTCTTCGGTTCGTGCAAATGCATCTGTTAGCACGTCTATCGACCAGTTCTTTAAGTCATCCTGATGAGAAAGGAAACAAGAAAAGTCTGATTCATCGAATGATGGTATGATTTAGTGAATAGAGTAAGGTTTGATGATTAAATTAAGGCTTTTTACCTTGCGCACAGGTTCTCCAGTTCTTATTTGGGCATTTGGGCGAGCAAGTTTGGACTCAAAAGGGGTTCTTGGTCTTACTTCTCTAAACTCATCCCATTCCTCACGCTCGAGCATCCGCACTGTGCCTTGTCCTGGTGGTGCATTTTTTATCTTGCGTTCAATCATTTCTTGCGATTTCGAATCATCGATCTGGAAACAAACCAACAATTAATTCAGCAAATTCCTCGGATTTATTCTAATCTAATAGCTACTAAAGTCATGATAATGACACACCATAAAGAGTTAATAGAAAAAGGCTTACCATCATTAACACTTTTGCAAACAATGCGATACCGACCACGGCAAGGAACATAGGCATCGTTGCTGTGTCTAAATAGGATCTTGATTCTGGAACCTCAACCAGAAACTGGTTCTTTATCGGGTTCCTTCGCTTCTTACATTTTTGCAAATTAGCTATCTTTTTTCTTAAGGTCTCTGTTGGTGCATCATTACAAGGTGAATGAAACCTTCTCTTGAACATTGTAAATACCTGATTCTGCCGAGACATCATAACCAGCAACAGGGTTCTTCTCTCTGTGCCAAAAGATAAAGAAAAACACACTTAGCCAAAATCAATGAAATGATGGAACCATAAGCACAACTCCAACACCAGCATCAATTGGAAATTAACTTTCATGGGCATTTCTGCATCTTTAGTTCAATCAGAGAAAGTAAGATGCGACAGATATAAGCTCATTCTGTTACAACCATACTGGACATAGTGGAGCCTATACCTCTCTCTCATAATGACCTCTACAAAAACACTTCTGAGATCATCACAGGAGCTTCACCACAACCACTGCAAACCCTAGATTCTTCATAATCCTAATAGGAATATCCCCCATCAAGCTGAACATACTAAAACTAATCTCACTGTGAAGACCAAATTGCAACCTAATTAATGTGCTATATTTTATTGACCTGAGATGAAAATTCTTCAACCCATAAGAGTAACACAAAAACTGATTCATGAATAGACCTAAATAACAACTCATACTATCAAGAAAACTACTGCAGCAAGAAGAAATAGGTAAAAACCTTAAAGTCTGCACTAAACTGTACCCAATGTTCTAAGCTTACGAACACAAATCATGGAAACAAAGATAACACCGATCAAATAATTCCCTAGGCAAACTAGATGTACAAATAAAATTCTAATCTGGGGAATGTAAATAAGTTTCATTGTGGCATTTTCACGAACACTTTGCGTGCAGCTTTTCCTCAACTTGAGAAATACTAAAAATTCGACATTTGGGTAACAAGGACTATAAGGAAATCGAGATGGATACCCATAAAAAATTTTCCTTTGAACCAGAAACATCATTTTTCCAAACGGATTAGTGAACCCCTTTAGAATATTTTTGGTCGATGATTAAAATCCCTAAGGGAAGAAAAGAAGAAGAAGACAAAAAGATGAGGAGATTGCAGATGTAAAACGTACTAGATCAAGAGGGATTGGGTAGAGCAATAAAAAGACTGTCTTGATCACCAAAGACTTCTTCTTCCTTTTATCAAAGCTCCTAAATCCAAAACTTTTCTGGTTTCTTCTAAAGTTAGGGAACAAAGATGTTTTTTTTTGTAAATGACGATTGAACTGTTTGTTCTCGGATCTTAAAATTTGACGTTGGAATCGCGATTTTGATTCTTAACGAATTGCTGATTATTTGCGTTCAAAATAGAAAATTCCCGGTTTTGTATTCAAATTATTTTTTATTTTATTATTGTTTAACAAAATGATCATATCGTATTGTATAAGCATATTTTTAAAATCAAAGCGTAAATTAATCAGTTGTTTATATGTGATTTATTATGTATAGTTTCCTGATATTTAAACATAATTAGTCGAAAATTATTAAGGATTTTATCAAATTAGAAAACCCTTTCATACATTCTAAGGTTTCTTAACATCCACTTTCACCTTCGAAATATGACAAACTAATGTATCTTAAGATGTTATTTCTAAAATAGCATCATCTTTTATTGTTTATGATTTATAATTATCGATTGGTTATTACTGGATATGGTAAAGAAGAAACCAAATGTTAATTATGAGTAAATAATTATTGTAAGTAAAAAAAGAATTAGAGGGTGTATTTAGATTGATGATTTGGGAGGGGGGTTTATTTTTTTCATAAATTCACATGTTATGATTAGTTGTTTTGGTTTGTTTGTTTGTTTTGTTTTCAAGATCTCACCAAATTTTATAAAATTATAATAACAAACTTCACTAATTATCCTCAAATTTCTTCGGATCTAAATTCCACCAAATTATTCAGATCTTCAATCCAATACACCCCTTTAGATTTTTCTTTTAAATTGATTCTTTTTAGTCATAATTCCTATTTATCTAATTTATTTAAAACAAATTTAATAAAGTTAATATTTATAAATAAACACAATCTTATAATTATAATTTTATTTGCAATAATTAAAAAAACAAATGGATAATGTTACACATCAATTAAGGAGTATTTATTTTTGTATGATTCTGTTATATGATCTGACATAATGAAAAAAAGTCATATCAGGAAAAAATAGTAAACCAAAAAGATATATAATCCAATCTGTACCATTAAATTTAGTCTGACAGATTCGAACTTTGTTTCTCAGGTCAACGTCCAGCTCCTCTCTTCCTCCGAACCTACCCCTTTTTTTTTTTTTTCCCTGACAAACCAATTTCACTGTTTCATTCATTCTTCTACAAGATTACGGCGTTGATTCTACAAATTGAGTCTCAATCAAATTCGCAGCTTCTTCTGATTATAGAATTCATATAGATCTCACCGAACCCTGCATGTAAGTTAATTACCTTCCGATCTGATTTTGTCTCTACCAGATTTTACATTGTTGTCTGTTGTTCATCATCCGATTTTGCATTAACCCAATTCGTTTGAGGAACTGTTTCACGAGTTTGATGATAAAGTTTCCATTTTTTTTTCAGGGTTGATTTCAAAATTGTGAAAAATCAAAAACCAATTCGTTTTAGGAAGTGACTCACGAGTTTGATGATAAAGTTTCTATTTTTCTTTGAGGGTTGATTTCAAGATTTATCAATGATGCAGCAGCAGCAACAAGATCGAATTGGAGATGAAGTAGATGAAACAGATCTTGAGTCTTTAACAAGTAGTGTTCCTAGTAGAGACTCTTCTCATAGGTTTAGGTCTCATCAATACTCAGGAATGGTGAGACAAAGAGCTTATATATTTGATGGTGATGGTAAATATTACAACAAAGAATGGGATTTAGCAGAAGGAACAGGGAAAGAGTTTTGTTGGTATCATGTAGAGTTACCAAAAGGTAATCAGAAACTTTCTCAATCAGCTCAGCATCTTATTGATGCTTTATGTCCACCATTGAAGCTTCAAGACATTCTTTCACTTGTTAGTAATGGACCCTTTTGTGGTCATGTTGATGGAGCACTTGTGTTTAGAGTTAATTCACCTGGTCCTGCTTCAAGTAACTTTACTTTCAAGATTGCTGCTAGGATTACTGAGAATTCTGTGATTACTGTGTCTTTAGGACGAGTTCCTAGGTTAGGATTCTCGCCTATGGGTCAATCACTTCTCTCTGAAGTTCCTAGTGTTGATTCTCCTTCGTATTATCGTGGTGAGCGGAAGGAGAGAAGCGGGATTGTTATTGAGGAGCATGTTCTTGAGTTTTTGCTGACTATGAATCATTCTGAGGAAGCTGATAACCCTGTGCCATCTTCTGTTTCGAATCTTGTTGTGCATATTATTGATACACATGTTGATCAGCTTCAAGATGTTGTTACTAAACTTGAGATCGAATTGGATGCCGTGGAACTCGAAATGGATAGAGGTTAGCTAGCATTCTCTTCTTCAACAGCTATATTTTGTTACTAATACCTTAAATGACTCAAATTAAAAACATGCATTTGCCATTTATTTTTGTGTACCATTTGATTACTTCTTTTCAAGTCTATGCACATTTGCAAGTTGGTTACATATGTATCATCGTTTTTAATGATAGGTGGATTTGCCATGAAGAAACAGATGTTGGATGATAGAAGGTTCCCGAAATTGCATCTCAACTTGCAACGTCTTTTGCAGGTAAGAGCCAACGAGCCTTAAGCTTTATTCAGAACATTGTTTTGTGTATTGATGTCTTTGCAGCAACTTTTTTTTTATGTTCTTCTAGGAACATCCTGCTTTTTTATTTAAAATTTTTTGGCTTCTCTTTTTGTTTCTACTCTTAAGTTAAAACATTTAAATGAATCTCAGGTGATTGCACATGCAGAACAAGTATTTCCAAGAGTAAAGGAGAAATGTTCTACGAAGCCTTGGTTTCTGGCAGAAGATATCAACTCCTTGGAAGAGTTGATTGGGAGGTTAAGACGTTTAAAAGAGAACGTAGGCTTCATTGCAAACCGTGTGACTGCAATCCAAGCTGGTCTAGATAGCTGGCAAGCCGAACAAATCAATCGAAAGCTCTATTACCTTTCCTTTCTCTCCATCATATTCCTTCCTCTATCAATCATAACCGGAGGTAAATAAAACCACCCGCAATACTCTATTTCCATTCGTTAATTAGTCAACGGAAACACTCTCTAACCTGTGATTGTACTATCAGTTTTTGGGATGAACGTTGGAGGAGTTCCTTGGACGGGACAAGACAAACCAGAGCTCGGAGATGGATTTAGAAATGTTATGTATATCTGTCTTATAATGCTGGTTCTAGTGTTGTCCTGTTTTGGTTTTCCAGCGTTATATAGTCGGATAGCTTCTTGTTGGAGAGTGAGAGATATGAAACGAAGTTGGTCTCTTAATCGAAGATCGTTCCAGAAGAGACCAAATATAGTTCAAGAAAGAAGAGGCTACCTTAGGCTTTAAACCCTAAACCACTTCTCTTTCTCTCTGAGTTCTTCATTTGCTTTTATTTCACGTTTCTTCGTTTGCAGAGACATGAATACTTTCTTGTCTACTTCTAACTCTTACGGAACTTTGTGTTCACATGTTCTGATGTTTAGATCTTGAATGTACAGCTGCTATTCTTTTAATTCTTAATTGATTTGTTCTAAACTTTTTAACTTTATTGTATATTTTGTTTTTCCTTGGCAGACTTGTAAAATATAATTGTAACTCGATGAAATATTACAGAGCAGAGCGGCTATGGAAACAAAGAGGAGTGTTAAAGCTCTTAACTCTGCAAATATTTAACAGCCTCCTACAAACAATCTATAAGTCAAATTTGTACTTTTGTGTAATTAACTTGGTTAGTTGAATTGATAAATATATATATATAGGATTAATATACTTTTGGCCAGTCAAGAGTTTGTTAGCTTAATTACCTAATTTGTTGTCTATATATATGCTTTTTACAAGTATTTTTCAAAAAAAAAAAATCGAAGTAGCGTGGTCTCTGTTGCATGTGAGCATTGGTAGAAAGACAAATTTAAATGTGATACTACTTATTTTGTGAAAAGATGGAGCCAAAATGTTGAACATGGAAGCAATGCTAATAAAGAGAGTGCTTGTTGACGAATTAACTTGGCCCTTGGGACTTGGGAGACAGCTCCGATAAAAAAAAAAAATATTGAATAAAATAAACGAATCAGAAACTTGTGATTTAAGTCAACGAAAAGAAATTTTCCGTCAAGTTGCACATTCGGATGTCACCAATCGGCTCAGATTTCATTCATAACGACGACCGTGAAGCCTCACTTCTCTATCTCTCTCTCTCTTTCTATGGCGCTTCCGTCTTGACTCAATTGGGTATATGATGTTTTCCCGAGTTTCAGTGGGGAAGACGTCCGCGTAAGTTTCCTCAGCCACTTTTTCAAAGAGTTGGAACGGAAATTGATCAGTTTTTTCAAAGACAACGAGATTGTGAGAAGCCGATCGCTCGAGCCTGAGCTTAAACAAGCGATTAAAGATTCGAGAATCGTGGTGGTTGTGTTCTCCAAAAACTACGCTTCTTCAAGCTGGTGTCTTAACGAATTGCTGGAGATCATGAAATGCAGGGAAGAGTTTGGTCAAATGGTGATACCGGTTTTCTACGGTTTGGATCCTTCTCATGTAAGGAAACAGACCGGAGACTTTGGAAAGATCTTTCAAGAGACTTGCAAGAACAAACCAGAGCACTTGAAAAATCAATGGGAGAAAGCTTTGACCGATACAGCTAGTATCCTCGGATATCATTCTACGACCCGGTATGATTTTACAAAACATTATTTTATGCTTAGATATATCTTGAATGAATGTTGTTTCATGTTTGTCAAATTATTATTTTTATTTGATAGGGATAATGAAGCAAAAATGATAGAAGAAATAGCCAATGATGTTTTGGATAAATTGCTTTTAACTACATCCAAGGATTATGAGGATTTTGTTGGCATTGAAGATCATATAACAAATATGAGTGTATTGTTGCGTTTGGAATCCGAAGAAGTAAAAATGGTTGGTATATGGGGTTCCTCGGGGATTGGTAAGACTACCATTGCAAGAGTTCTGTTTAACCGACTTTCTCTGCACTTTCAAGGTAGTCTTTTCATAGATAGGGCTTTTGTATCTAAGAGTATTGAAATTTATAGTAGAGCCAATCCTGGCGACTACAACATGAAGTTGCATTTACAAGAAAATTTCTTATCGGAAATTATGGGGAAAAGCGACATAAAGATAGATCATTTAGGTGCACTAGGAGAGAGGCTAAAGCACCAGAAAATTCTTATCTTTATTAATGATTTGGATGATCACGGTGTCCTAGATGCCTTGGTGGGTAAAATTCAATGGTTTGGAAATGGGAGTAGAATCATTGTCGTTACAAATGATAAGCATCTATTAGTGGCCCATGGAATTGATTGTATTTACGAGGTTAATCTCCCATCTAAAGAGCTAGCTCTTAAGATGTTATGTCGATCTGCTTTTAGGAGAAACTCTCCACCTAAAGGTTTTCAAAAGCTCGTAGTCGAAGTTGCAAAACATGCGGATAGTCTTCCTTTGGGTCTTAATGTTTTGGGTTCGTCTTTGCCGGGGAGGGACAAAGAGTATTGGATGGATATATTGTCGAGGCTTCAGGATGGTATAGATGGGAAAATTGAGAAGACATTGAGACTCAGCTATGATGGGTTAGGTAGCAAAGAAGATAAAGTGATATTTCGTCATATTGCATGTCTTTTTAATCATGTTAAAGTAACAGACATCAAGTTATTGCTCGCAGATAGTAACTTGGGTGTTAACATTGGGCTGAAACATCTAGTTGATAAGTCCCTAATTCATGTAAGTAGTTATGTTGAGATGCACCGTTTGCTACAAGAAATGGGTAGAAATATTGTTCGCCTTGACGACCCTGAAAAACGGGAATTTCTGATGGATTCAAAAGATATATGTGATGTACTCAGTGAGAACATTGTAGGTTTTGTTTTATTCATGCTCCTTTCATTACTCGGTACATATTTATATATATAAAAGGTTAAGAGCATGTCATGCTATAAGTGATAAATGTTACGCGTTTGTTAAAGCTTATGATTTTTTCGTTCTCAATATTAATATTATAATTTTCAGGGTACTCAAAAGATTTTAGGTATATCATTGGATCTTGATGAGATTGATGAGTTACATATACATGAAAGTGCTTTCAAAGGGATGCGTAATCTCCGTTTCCTAGAAATCTACCCGAAAAAAATATCTGTTATATGGGGAAAAGAAGACAGATTGCAGTTACCCAAAAGCTTCGACTATCTTCCTCCTAGACTCAAATTATTGTGTTGGTACGGTTATCCAATGAGACGTATGCCTTCTAAGTTTCGTCCTGAAAACCTCGTCAAGCTCAACATGAGGAAAAGCAAGCTAGAGAAGTTGTGGTAAGTTTGTTATATTATTAGTTATATGAGCATAGAAATTAGAATGCTTAGTAAAACCTTTATAAATTAATAATGTTGGAACTACAATATTTTATTAATTTATCAGAGTTATTAATTTATAAAAATAATATTTGGGTCAAAATATCAAAATAGGACCGAAAAAATTATTGATTTATCGAGGTATTAATTTATCTGAGGTTTTGCTGTATTACTTTCGAATACTATCATGTCACCTGATGTGTAATTTCTACTTAACTATGTGCTTTTTGGTTTTTTTTTTTTTTTTTTTGTTGGGGTTAGAGTACAGTCCCTTACATGTCTCAAGGAAGTAATTTTGTCAGGATCTTAGAACCTGAAAGAAATCCCAGATCTTTCGATGGCTGCTAATCTCGAGAAACTTATTCTTGACCATTGTTGGAGTTTGGTAGAGCTTCCTTCCTCTATTAGAAATCTCAATAAACTGATGGATTTGGATATGACATTCTGCACAAATCTGGAGACTCTTCCAACGGCCATTAACCTCAAATCTCTCAACTACCTCTTTCTTGATGGATGCTTGCGGTTGAGGACTTTTCCCGAAATCTCAACCAACATCTCAAAGCTACTTCTAGACAAAACAGCCATCGAAGTATTCCCTTCTCATTTGCCTCTCGAGAATCTCGTCGAGCTTCGCATGACAAATCTAAAGAATGAGAAACAATGGGAAGGAGTACAGGTATATAGTTCCAAACTTAATGTTTTCTCCAACCTTTTTTACTAACACTTTTACAAGAAAAGATTCGCTAGGTTGATATTTTTTTGAAAAATGATATTTGGTAGCTACATCAAGTCTAGAACAGACTCGAAACCGATGTTCTTCACTTGGCGGCCGTAACTTAGATGGTTCTCTTCAACTCTGGTTTTCTTCAAGAATCCCATAAGCTTTTAATTTTTCTCTCTTCAAAACAGCTGAAATAGAAGAAGCATTTGATGTAAAAACAGTTTTCTTGGTCTGAATAAATTTTACATTCTCTTAAAAAAAAAGAAAAAAACTCTAGTCTGTTACATCTTATTCTTATCTACACCAAAATATTTAGTCATAATAATTTTGGGAACGAGTCTAATATGAGGTGATTTTGTTAAACATAACTAAACTGTGTTTTATTTTATTTTTGGTCCAGCCACTTACACCCCTCATGAAGATGTTGTTTCCTCCTTTGACGTCGTTGTGGCTCTCTGATATCCCAAATTTGGTGGAGCTTCCTTCTTCATTTAAGAATCTCCAGAAACTTACGCACTTTAGCATTAGAAACTGCATAAATCTGGAGAGTGTTTCGACCAAAGTCAACTTGGAATCACTCACATTCCTCTATCTTAGTGGATGCTCACGGTTGAGGAGTTTTCCTGATATCTCAACCAATATCTCAAGGCTTTGTTTAAACCAAACAGGGATAGAAGAAGTTCCTTGGTGGGTCGAGAAGTTTTCTAAGCTCATAGTGATACAAATGAAGAAATGCAAAAGTCTGAAGTATGTTTCCTTAAACATATCCAAACTGAAACATCTTCAGAACGTTGACTTTTCATACTGTGGGGCATTGACTAAAGCTAGCTGGAATGATAGTCCAAGTGAGATGGAAATAACAACAGACAATACTCACTCTAAGTTACAATATGATTATTTGTCAATGGCTAAGATCAATCTCATGTACTGCTTCAACTTGGATAAAGAAGGTCTCTTTCAACAACAATCAATTCTCTTCATCAAGTCCATGCAGTGTTCAGGTGAAAAAATATCTTCATATTTCACTCATTATACTACTGGAGCCTCTCTAACTAATATCCCGCTATGCCAAAGATCTCCCTCTGGAAAATTCTTCAGATTTAAGGCTTGCGCCATGGTTGATTCTGAAGTTGTGCCCACTGATCCTACCTATGTATGTATTGAGCTACGTTGTCGGTTCAAAGATAGATTCGGGAACAACTTTGATTCCATTTATCGACCATAGTACTACTGGATATATGAGAAGGGTGGTCATATGTTTATATTTGACTGCGTTAACCCTCTAAAGAAAGAAAACGATCTTAGAGCTGGAATGAACTACGATAACGTGGATATCAAGCTTCGTTTCATTTTTGTTGGTGTCGGCAAATTAAAAGGATGGGGTATATTAGGTAATGATAAGAGTGAAGAGTGTGAACACAGTTTATTAGGTAATGAGTTTGATGACAATGAAGAGAGTCGACGCAGCGATGTAGAGATTGAGAAAAGCAGTAAACGAATGCGGGTAAGCATTGGTCATGAACTTGGGAGAATATTATTTTTATATATCTCACAATCCTCTTGTAGCTACCTCTTATATCTTTTTCAAGAAGTAGTATGAACTATTATAACTAATATTGATTCATGTCTCTCTAACCTGTGATTATACTACCAGTTTTCGGGATGAACGTTGGAGGAGTTCCTTGGACGGGAGAAGAAAAACCGGAGCTTGGAGACGGATTTAGAAATGTTATGTACATCTGTCTTATAATGCTGGTTCTAGTGTTGTCCTGTTTTAATTGGTTTTCCGGCTTTGTATAGTCGGATAGCTTCTTGTTGGAGAGTGAGAGATATGAAACGAAGTTGGTCTCTTAATTGAAGATCGTTCCAGAAGAGACCAAACATAGTTCAAGAAAGAAGAAGCTACCTTAGGCTCTAAACCCTAAACCACCTCTCTTTCTCTCGAAGTTCTTCATTTGCTTTTGTTTCACGTTTCTTTCTTCATTTGTAGACTTTTTTGTCTACTTCTAACTCTTAACGGAACTTTGCCTTTCACATGTTCTGATGTTTTAGATCTTGAGTTTGACTATACAATGTACAGTTGTTATTCTTTTAATTCTTGATTTTTTATTTATTTTTTGTGTCAAATTCTTGATTTATTCTGTATCTTTTACTATTGTTTTTTCATCTGGAATGCAGATTTTTTTTCCCTTGATAGACTCTTGTAAGATGTTTTGTGATTAGTTTTTTTAGAACGGCAACAAGTGAACGTTAATTTTTAGAGCTTTTTCCATATTTTTTTATGCCGAGATTGGATTAAAATGGAAAATTTTCAAAATAAATTCTTATGAATTCTCCAAAAATCAAATTATTATCCATTTAAACGAATAAACTACTATTTTCTCTTTAATTAATGAGAATATTTGCGGGAAAAAAAACCCAACTAAACTACCATTGCACAATTTTTTTTTTAATTAATAACGAGTGAAAGTGTATTAGCTTAGTTAATTCGTTTTCGCTCATTACACAAATCACATTTAACAGTTACATAAGCTCATTACAAAAAAAATTCAAATTTATTTAAAGTTAAAAAAAGAAGCTCACAAATAAAACAAAAGCTCATGTAGCCAAGCGAGCCTCAGGGGTATATGGAGTACCAAAGTTCATGCTGACTTCAATAGAACTCTTTGACTCCATGTTTTGACTCGTTTCCCCTCCTTGCATTTTCTGATGCCAAACATTCATTTAATTCGATTACAACTTGAGACATGGTTGGTCTTATAGTTGAAGAAGGATTGAAACAGGACATTGCTAGCTCAACTGTTCTCCAGACAGAACCTGAATCATAATCTCCACAAAGTTTTGGATCTATAATGCTTTTGATGTCTCCTTTTGTAAGCATTAACCCCACCCATTCTGCTATATGTGACTTTTCACGACTTTGATTAATCACGGGTTCGTCTGTGATTATCTCTAGTAGTACAATTCCAAAACTATAAACATCATGTTCAGCCAATTTGTTCGATAATATCTGCAAAAATAGACACACCTTGTTTTCCTACATTTAAACCAAGATATAAACATGAGAAAAAAGCTAAGAAATTACAATCATGTTAGTTGTAGAAACTTGTTAGCTATACTTACCTGACATATGTTCTTTAAGATCTCCATTAGCCATGTACTCGTAGATGAGGGACAAATTTTCTCTTTCATCACAATATCCAACAAGGCCAACCAAATTTTTATGGTGAACTCTTAGAAGAAGTGCTACCTGCAAGAGTAGAAAATATATAAAATCAAGAATTAACAAACCACATATTAAAAAACATTGATGTTTGTATTAATTTTTAATATAAAATGTTCTATGAAGTACCTCTGCTTTGAATTCTTTATACCCTTATGATGATGAGTGCGAAAGCATTTTAACGGCCACTTGTTCGGCATCATTCACAGTTCCATGATAAACCATTCCAAACCCTCCTTTACCAAGGATTCTCTCAAAATTGTTTCCGAGTAACTAAATCTTCTGTTCTTCGTCATTATTGTCGGGTCTGATGATCTATTTTTTCTAGTCTCTGATACTTGCGTACGTGATGATGGTCGTAATGTTGTAGCGCATAAGCCTAATGAGACTTAACCATATTTATATTGGGTAAGTTTACAATGGGTAAGTTTTTCGTGTATATACCTTCACTGCGTGATCATGTTTTTATTTTTCTACACACAAAAAAGAGAGCGAATGCAGATCCAAGAACTACCAAAACTGCAATCGATACAACTACCAATACTACAACATTCTTTTTCTTGCCACCACCATTTCTTTCTTTGCTTCCACATGATCCATCCGGACAAATAAGATCTGTATTTCCTTCAAGACTGTGGCCCACCCGTGTTAGTTTAGATAATTTAATTAGCACATGAAATTGTTTTATAGATTCATCTAAAATATATGATAAGGTATTAAATATAATAACCAATGAAAAAATTTGTTTGGTGTATTAATGAGGGATAAAATAGAGAATTTTATTGTTTTCTTAATTTATGTCTAAAAACCTTAAACTAGATATATAATGAAATAGAGGGAGTAAGATTTTTTGGTTAGAAAGAAAATAATGTAAAATAAATAAATTGGAAGAAAAAATGTGTTATTTATGAGAGACACGTTGCAGCATTTCAGAGTTCCACATAAAGGTAACTCTACTATATAATATAAGATTTTTAATGCAATATTTAGTTTGTCTTATATACATTAGACAATATACTTACAATGCATCGTCTCTCATTTTCAGATTTGAGACAAAACTTATATGGGGCATTATAATGATCGGGGAGTATAATTATTGATATATCATAATTTTTATGGTTTTTAACCATGATATAAACCTTGTTTTTAGAGTCTTTTCGGTGTTTTCGAGTCTCATTAGGTTCAAGTACGAGCTGGGCTTTGCTGAGACAATTTAGAACATTTTAGAGCATATGGAGCTTTGTAGCTGAGGAAAGCAACTTGGAGACCATCCAAGGAGTTGGTGTCGACCGACACCGATACCGAGTATATTTTTGGAGACGACGCTTTATTCTACTTAGAAACTTTGGAGAGAATTTGGCTAGAGAGCTTTGGAGAGAAGAATCAGAACTCACTTGTAGAGAGAAGATTTCGAACTCCTTTTATTATTTTGTTGATTTTTTAATGCATATTATTCAGACCATGATTTAAGTTTCATTGATTATGTCTGTGTAATCTCCTTGTTAGATTTATGGTTTTTCAAAGGTTAAGGATGAATTGTTGAATTTGGGCATAAACTTGTTAGGGTAATCATCTTAGTTCTTCATCTAGAATTGAATTAATACTAGTTCTAGATTGATCACCTGGAATTTATATTTTGGGATAATTAATAGACATGAGAGTGTTATTGATTTTTTGGAATAATCCTAGATGAGCAAAATCACTAATCGCAAAGAGATTTGGATTAGAGATTTTGTGAACATATCAAACCTGAGTTTAAAACA
Source organism: Cardamine occulta (assembly GCA_028015245.1). Taxonomy (NCBI): domain Eukaryota; kingdom Viridiplantae; phylum Streptophyta; class Magnoliopsida; order Brassicales; family Brassicaceae; genus Cardamine; species Cardamine occulta. The sequence continues at coordinate 12,055,737 of CM051370.1, read as the reverse complement.
TGTTTTATTCTTTAAATTTGCAAAGAGATTTTGAATTTAAGAACCTAGACATAGATATTCTTTGCAATGAGAGTTGACTGATTTGATATTTATCTTTTGAGTTTAAGAACGGTACTTAATTAAATCCCTAATTGAATTTGCCCGGTTCACAATTCTGATTTACCTTAAAGAAATTCCTTAAGTCTAGCACCTTCACCAATTTAATTTACAAACCAATTATATTGCCTTATAGTTTTTTTTTAATTACAATTTCTTTTGTTTAGCTTAATTCATAAACTAAAAGTCTATTGTGTGAATCTTGAGTTCTTGTGGATTTCGATGCCTAAGTACTACAATCGATCTCTTAATTTGAGAGAGTAGCTCTAGGGTTAATTTAAGCATATCAAATTTTGGTGCCGTTGCCGGAGACTCTTTGATTCGCCATTAGATTTAAGTTAGAATTTAGTCTAACTTTTTTCTTTTATTTTGTTACTTATGCACTCTTTTTTTTTTCTTGTGTGTTTCAGGTGCATTCATCAACACGGTACCAGGAGCAATAAGAATCGTCCGCTTGTGAATTTTTCTACACAAGAACTAGCGAAGTTAGAGCGAGCAAACCAGAAAGCACGGAGGACAGCTGAAATGGTTAATCCACTAGTGATAGTAAGGGATGAGGTTGGAGTTTTATGTGATTCAGAGGGGTACGTACACAATGCGCAGGGTCAAAAACTTGATGCTGATGGAAACACGATAATCGAAATCGCCATCGGTGATGACCAACACCAAGAGGGTGTCACTCGACACCAAGGCAATGCTTGTGATCCGTAGGGAAATAATGGAGCTGGAGTAGATGATCGGGAAAGGACACTTTCTCATTACAACAGGCTCGATCAATTCTATAGGCATCTAGGTTTTACTATCCGCTTGCTTAGTTTGTTTGATCCTAGGTTGCATGAGTATCACGTCATAACAAGCACACACCACTTAGTTATGGAGTTTTATGGATTATAATTGAACTTGATATTAATGTTTTGATATATGTGTTGTTGCCTGCGTAAGTGATAACATCGTATTTTCGCCCATATTATATGTTTTTATTAGAGTTTCAATGAAGAAACAAGTGATTATGGAGACTTCAAGGCCATTTTCCACCATTTCCACTTCTTGGAGACATTTTGGAGTTTTGAAGCAAAAAGGACATAAAGACCATCAAAACCCGTTTGTGGACAGTTTCAGAGCATCAGAAGTTTAGCATCAGTGTAAGACTTTCTCATGAACCAAATCCAGAGTAATTTATGTATATGGAAAGCTGGAAGAGTCAAAATTCACCTCGGACAAGAATCAAAGCAATCCATTCAGCCGTTTGGAAGATGCAACCCGAAGAGTGAAGACATGTCAAACCTCGGTCACAAAGAGAGTGACCGAGGCCGAGCCTTCTTATGACTTCGGTTAGAGAGCCCGTGACCAGGGCCTTTCTACACCACAGCCTCGGTCACACATCCCATGACCGAGGTCGGAGCATTGTCCTTGCACTTACCAAAATGACGTAGTTTTGATTCTTTTGACCTAATTATGAAACCGAGCCTATATATACCGCCTCTTAAGGAGAAAACCCTACGCTTCCACTTTTTGAAGGAGAACACGCCTTTGCAGCTACACCACCGCCTTGGAGATCCATTGCCACCTTCAACCCTAGAAGTCGCCCTTTGGAGTTTCATCGTTGTTCTTCATTGTTTCTCATCTCTTTTACTCTTATTCACTTATTGGGGAGACAAGTTATCTTCTGTGACATCTAGAGATATTTTCTTTGAACCCCCTTTGATTATTTAAATCAGTTATGATGTTGTTATTCATGATAGCTATTACATTTCTTTGCATCATGAGCGAGTAATTCTCTTTGTTGGATTTGATGGAGTGATATCGATTTGGATGCATGGTTCAATTCATTTAGGTTGTTAGATCCGATTTTCATATATTTTTTTAGTTTTCTTGGGACATCTTTTACTTAATGCATGTTGCTTGAATTGATCACCAAGCACTGAGCTAAGAGAATAGGAGCGCTACCCGCGTAAACCTACTTCTCGGAACTAGTGTTACCAAAGCTTTGTGTCATAACCTGTGTAAGTTGAGTTATGGGGCTTTGTGAACTTATCAAACTTGTTTATCCTGCTGGTTGATGCATACTGTTGCCTACGTAAGTTGAGTAACGGGGTGTTGAGACTTAAGACATTCATTTCATGAACTATGGTTTGTTTGTTTATCTGTATTCGTAGTTGAGAACCTATGATGAAAATATATTGCATATTGATCTTTCACTTGAATCGTTGAGAACCATGAAAACCTTGAGATAATCCCTTAAACACCCAACACTTTTAATATCATATTTTACAACCGATTAACTTACTGCATCATTCATCTGAAACACACAATCAAAATTCAATTCATATTTTGTCTTAGTTTGATTTCTTTGCTTGAATTCAATTTGCGTAGCTGTTACTCTATGTGGGATCAATACCTTAAGTACTACTACTGATTTTGTTGTGCACTTACAGCTATATCATTGTGTTATTCTAAAGGAAAACCTGACACACATCAGTGAGTTGAATACCAGGACATATTGATCTCAGCCGGTTTTCTCTATGGTAATAGGTTAATCGAATTTTCGTGTTTCACAGTCCGAGACTTAGGAGTAGATATGCATTTACATGAACTTATCTTGAATTGATTGATCACTGAATTAAGCCCGAAGATCCCTTGAACACCCAACATCCTTCTTTTTTTTGTTTACATTTGTTTTATTGCTTTCAAACTATTACGTGACACAACAAACAAAACCCCTCTTTATTATTAAGTTCTAGCTTTACTTGTTCCTCTTGATTTGCAATACAACTTCTCTCTCTGTGGGATCGATATACCTTAAGTACTACAATTGATTGTTGTGCACTTACAGCTTATTCATTGTGTGTTTGAGGAAAACTTGAAGCACAACACACACCCCATCAAGTTTTTGGCGCCATTGACGGGGAGAGATTGTTTGTTTGCAAGTCTATGAACTAGAGTAACGTCTAGAACATTGTGCTTTTGATTTTTTTTTTTGATTTTTCTTGTTTTAGGAGACCTTGAAGATGAACCTCGACACTCTCCCAGAAGAATTTTGCAAATTTACCCTTGCGCAGCTGATGTGCACTTACAGCTTATTCATTGTGTGTTTGAGGAAAACTTGAAGCACAACACACACCCCATCAAGTTTTTGGCGCCATTGACGGGGAGAGATTGTTTGTTTGCAAGTCTATGAAGTAGAGTAACGTCTAGAACATTGTGCTTTTGATTTTTCTTTTTGATTTTTCTTGTTTTAGGAGACCTTGAAGATGAACCTCGACACTCTCCCAGAAGAATTTTGCAACCTTACCCTTGCGCAGCTGATGGCGCATCACAACACCATGGACGGGGACACCTCCAGATCATTCTCTAGCTCAAGCTTTGGAGCTCACCGCAGCCACTCTCGGCTATCTCGTGGTACACCTTTGATGATACACTCTGGATGTCCATCACACTCTCGATCCTTTGGAGATCGACCAATGAGGCAAGCTCATTCACATCGTAACTGAGTAACTCATTCACTTAGTCCGCACCACTTGGACATATTCTGTTTTGCTATGGATCAAGACTTTGATTCAAGGGAAGTTATGAGGATTTACGCATATGAAAACTATAGAGCACCACACTCGGATGCCTTTACTGAGAAGATGATGAAGCTTATGCAACAATTTGCCTCGGAGCAAGAGAAGTATCATGAAGAACTCGCGCGATGCTAAGTTCTCAAAGATGGAAGCTGAATTTGGTTCAAAACTCTTTGTCCTTACCGATCAAGTTTATCATGTGGAGGACCAGTTAAGTAAGCTTAATTAAAAACGAATTCTTGGATCAGAAGGAGGACATCCGAGATCACAACACCAAACTTCTTAGTAGGATTCATCAGTTTAGATTGTAGGTTACCCCACCAATGAACCTCCTTACATCAGTTTATATAATATGGCCCACAATCTAAACTGATGAATCCTAGAAAAAAATATGAATTGAAAATGTAAGAGTAAATATATGTATTAAACCAACAACAACAAAAAATAGCCGAAAAAATATTTTGAATCTTGAAGGTTCCCTTGGCCCGTTTGTACTTAGAACCGGCTCTATATGTAAAAGATAATATATATACCTTCTTGATCAGCTTCAACCAGATGTAAAAGGCTAAAAGTGATGAAGAACAACGCACATATGAGAAGTGTTTGAGGATGTGTTTTCATTTTTCTTCTTTGGTACAAAGGAGATTTACATTTTTACAAATACGTAGAAAGCTTTTGAGATATATATATATGTATATATATATATATATATGCAATGGATATTATGGGAAACAGGGTAGCACGACGTTATGTTTGCAGTTCCACTGGTGAAAAAATTAGACTCAATTCTCAAACAAATACATAACTTAAAACAATAAGAGTGTTTTGATTTAAAATTTATAACAGTTTAACCATCCAATAATCGCACTCCTTGCTCTTTTTATAAATGATTAGCGTATTGTTGTGGTCCAAATTCTCGAACGTCAAATAGCGAAGGGATTCTTTAAAGAAAACTAGGCCAACCACCTATTTTTGATAAAAACATTTTGTTAAATATAAATAAACTAATTTTCAAATTAACCACTAGAATTTTTTCTCGTATAAAATACCTTGTATAATATTTGACAAGTCCGAGTGAGACAATTATCTAGTGTCAACGCGAAACCGAGTCTTGGAATGTTTTTTGCTTTTTTAACATGTTGAAAACGACATCAGCTGCAACTATGAATCAAGATACTTAATTATATAAAAAATAAATTCAGAGACTTATATAGTAACTAAATACAATCAAAATTTTAAATCGTCTACAAATTTTTTCCATAAATCGTACTAAAAATCTTTCAGTGTCAATTTCGGATGTTTGGAATTGTTGAGTCGGAATGAAAGTGTCGAGGATGAAATCCGATGTATTCTGGTTTCAAATGGATATGAGGGATGGTTCGAATTTCAATATTCAGAATCTACAATCACTTGAAAAAAAAAAGATAAATTAAAATTTAATAATCGACAATCACTCTTGCTCAACAAAACTCAAAATATTAAATTTAGAGGGCCATATTATATATGCTACATCATGTATGCTTTATTTTTTTTAATCAATATGTATGCTATATTAGCCTAATCGTCAAACTGTCAAAATAATTTATTTTACTCATTCTCTCTCTCCATGTTCAATGGACCAATGTAGAAGAGATTTACGATTTTTAAAAATTTCTTGTTTTATTTTTCTTTCTTTTGGCGTCAAAGAAATATGGAAATTTCTTATTTTCCTTTAAAAGTTCTCGGCATTGTTTTTGTCAAACAAAAAAAAATTCTTCTTAAATCCTATTTTATGTGCATTGTTAGGGACCAAATAGGACTATGGATGGAAACAAAGATATTTAGTAAGAATGTTTTTAGTAGTTGAATGAATTTATAAGAGAGTATTTTGGTCTTTTGCGCGCAAAAACTTTTTTATTTATTGGAAAGAATCTCTATATAATTATTTAAGTAATATTAAAAAAAAATAACTTTGCATTTACGTATGATATTATAGAAAATGTCATTAGATAAACTTTTAAAAAAAAATTCAAATCTTACTAATAATCATAATAATTTCATAATTAGTAAATCTATTCCCTAATAAATTGCATAAAATCGGTAAACAGATATTTCAAATTTTAATTCTGAATATTTAAATTTAAATCTATTTATTTGATTTAGTATCTCCTAAATAAATATGAAATTGTTTAATTAAAGTATTTAAACAATATTTTATTTAATGTTTTTAAATAAATTCATTAAGGATACAATAATAATCACAAAAATAATATAATTAGATAAAAATTTGTAAATAATATTTTAAATAATTATTACTTTCCACAAAAAATTAAACTCATTTTTTCTCTCTTATTAATTATGGACGAAAATTAAAATTAATTTATTTACCATCCAACTTTAAATCATCCGGATCTTCAACTATTCTAATTTTTACAATGAGTCGGGACGGATGTAGACAGGTCATAGCAGTTAAAGATGGGTCTCATATCAAATTTCTAATCATTGATAATAATTGATATATTGGAGTAAATCAAACATTTATAGATTTTTTGAGTAATGTGAAAATATATACATAACACTACTTAATTCTTACAACAAAATTATATTATAATCTAACTTATTAAATAAAATTTTCTACAAATATAACACCGCATGTAATTATATATTCGTAATTTTAATTAATACAACACAAGTCATATTTAATAATAATAAATAACATAAAAAGATATTAAAAGATAAAGTAAATCTAATTTAAAACACTAATAATAATCTATGACTATATAAACTAACGAAGTATCAAGTAGATATTTCTCCGCGCTGTACAGCGCGGATTACTATCTAGTGTAAAATTTATTCCAACAAAAAACATGTTTTACATTATATGCACCACTTCCTCATAGTTTGGATGCAAAATTTGCATCTAAAACAAAATGTTGCTATTGATTTTCCATCTAAACAACGCAAAATATCAAATTGGCTAAAAGAACAACATCATGTGCATTTGCATCTATATGTTGCATCCAAAACAAAAACGAACGGAGCCGGAGTATACACATACACTACCATGGTCATCCAAAATTTGCAATGATATGATTTCTATTAGCTGAAAGTAGCTCAGGAGCAAAGATCAAAAAATTGTAAGAAGAAAATAGCTAAGCATTTTATTCGAACAAATATAGCAAAAGAAGACACCACGATTTCGTTTTCTTCGCTTGCTTGTAAAATTGGTGTTTGGTGTCTTGGATAAAAACAAATATGAAAACCTAAGTCTTTATATCTTGAGTTCAAATAGAAATTCATACTTCTAAAAGTAATAAATGAACAACAGAAAATTGATGCTATTACAGATCGATCTTTACAATCTATTCTACTTGGATTCTTGTGCTAAACAAGGTCCCCATTCATCCACTTCTTTTAACAGTTGAAGTGCGCCATCCAAAAATTATATTAAACCTAGTGAAAACTCTTGAGTAAAAGAGGTATCGAACAAAAACAATGCAAGAAATGTGTTAAAGAAGTCGCATTAACCACACACCCTATTAACTAATGAGTTAAACCTTTCCTATATGAGATATTATTGTCTTTTAATGTTAAAAGGTTAAGAATAATTATTACCAATTTAGGTTGTGGACGAAGAAAAGAGATCAAGGCTATGAATGATCGTAGTAAATGAAGGAAATGGGTTTAATCCTCTTGCAGATAAAACTTTTTTTTTCACAATTACAAATTTTGGTTTACGGTGATATGGCCAAAAAAAACAAAACTGTTTTATCCACTAGAAAGTAGAAACCATTTTTATAAATTAATTTTTTTTAGTATTTAACATGTTGTTGTTCATCCACTAAAATTAGAAATAGTTTTTACCATCCGCTTACTCATTCAAAACCTCAATTTTAATTCTTTGGTACTTTGTATTTGTATATATATACACAATTCAATGATAAATAATATAAAAATTTCCCCTATTTGTTTTGGAGCTTCTTACACATTATCCAAATGCAATAAGAATATTTCCTAATCCTTGAGAAGATTGGTTCCATAGGAAAAAAATACACTAAAAAGTCGCATCAAAATTACCAATTCTGCCATTGTCGGTGAATCTTTCTATACTTCACATCTCACCTCACTCAAGCTTCATCGACTTGTCCAGCAAACACAGTAACAAATCTCTTCATTCTCAGATCTATACCTCTAGATCTCTTCCTCGTTTCTTTAATCTCATTCCTCAGCTCAAGATTTCGTTTAAAGCTTCTAAATCTGAAAGAAAGAAGAAAGAAATGTTTGGCCGATCTACGATTTCAAGAACCGGAGCTTTCCGACCTGAAAACTTAGGTCAAAACGCACTAAATTTAATAGGTAACATAGGCTTCTCACTCTTCGTCTTCGGAGTACTAATCTTCACCATTATCGCCGCAACATACGAACCAGAAGATCCTCTGTTTCACCCATCTGACAAAATCACAACTTTCCTCACTTCCACATCTAACGCTACATTGAGATCCGATGATTCCGTTGTTAGAACCGGTGAAGATTTCATGGTCGCTAATCAAACCGCATTTGCTGAGTTTATCAATATAAATGATGTTGAATCCAACACTACTGATGCCACTTTAGAGGAAGCTAATCAGTTGGAATGTGATGTTAATGCTCCTATTGATTGTAAAGATCAAGAAGTGTTTCATCTTATGATGAAAGCTACGATTGAGAAGTTTAAAGATATTCACTTTTATAAGTTTGGTAAGCCTGTGATTGGTGAAGGTTTGAATTCTTGTGATATGGCTTGGAGGTATAGGCCTAAAGATGGGAAAAGTGCTGCTTTTTATAAAGATTATAGGAGATTTTTGATTGGTAAGTCTGAGAATTGTAGTGTTAGTGTTGTTGAGATTGGTGAGTATCATACGGGTTTGAATGCGAGGAAGCGGAAGAAGAATTCGAAAGCTGGGTTTGAGAAAACGGGTGGGAAGAAAGATGATTTCTCTTTGCCTGTTGTTGGTGAAGTTGTGAATGATTCTCTTCCTATGGTTGAGTCTGAGAAGGCGTTTAAAAGCGGCAAGTATTTGGTTTATGTTGGTGGTGGAGATAGGTGTAAGAGTATGAATCATTTTCTTTGGAGTTTCTTGTGTGCTCTTGGGGAAGCTCAGTATTTGAATAGAACTTTGGTGATGGATTTGACTTTGTGTTTGTCTTCTATCTATACGTCGACTGGTCAGGATGAGGAAGGGAAGGACTTTCGGTTTTACTTTGATTTCGAGCATTTGAAAGAAACAGCTTCTGTGTTGGATGAAGTTCAGTTTTGGGCAGAGTGGGGGAAATTGCATAAGAAGAAGAATAGATTGAACCTTCATCTTGTGGAGGATTTTAGGATTACACCGATGAAGCTTGCTGATGTGAAAGATACTTTGATAATGAGGAAGTTTGGGAAGGTAGAACCAGACAATTATTGGTATAGAGTTTGCGAAGGAGATGCAGAATCTGTTGTGAAAAGACCGTGGCATCTGTTATGGAAGTCAAAGAGGTTGATGGAAATCGTCACTGCGATTGCATCAAGGTTAAACTGGGATTATGATGCAGTACATATAGAGAGAGGAGAGAAAGCAAGAAACAAGGAGCTTTGGCCTAATCTTGAAACCGATACTTCCCCGAGCGCTCTCTTGTCGACATTGCAGGACAAAGTAGAAGAAGGAAGGAATCTCTACATTGCAACAAATGAAGAAGAATTATCCTTTTTCAACCCTTTGAAAGACAAGTATGCCACCCATTTTCTTTATGACTACAAAGATCTGTGGGACGAGAGTAGCGAGTGGTATTCAGAGACTACAAAGCTTAATGGAGGCAACCCGGTCGACTTTGATGGTTACATGAGAGCATCTGTTGACACAGAAGTATTCTTGAGAGGGAAGAAGCAGATTGAAACATTCAATGGTCTTACGAATGACTGCAAAGATGGAGTTGGAACCTGCAACGCTGCATCTACTTGAGCTCTCTTAGATTTCTCTTTTGTATGTTGTTTGAACCATCTTGTTCCACTTGTTTTGAGTTTTGTCCTTGTAGAAAAGCTTTGTATTTTCCATTATTCTTGTTTCGTCTTGTGACATTTAGACTAATATTTTGCCCATTTGGAATGCAAAATCTGAGAGAAGAAGATGATATGATACACAAAATCGATTCGGTACAAAGAAGTATGGTAACATCTGAGACAACTAGCAAAATGTGATGCGAATTTTAGAAAATGTTTCATCGTCTTTGATTACCGCTGGTCTTATCCTTCTTAATTGGAATAAAAGTGAGCTTCTTCTTGCCTGAGTCTGCTATGGCGTCAGCTTTCTTGAGCAGTGAAATGGCAACTTGATGCTGTTTTTCGTTTACCGTCTTCTCATCCATGAACGGTTTAACCTCAAAGGTTCCTCTGGTGAAATGTCTAGCAACCTACAAAAGACATTTGTGCCTCAGTTGTGTCAAAAGACATCAACGCAAACTTTTGGTAAAAGAGAATCACATTATAGGAGGAAGAGTGTGATGAAGGTACCTTTAAGAGAATCCATACTTTCAGGGAACTACTGAGGATTGCAAGCCGAGTCCTCTTCCCCGTAGTCAAGAAGGTAGACATATGACTGTCCACCCGCAATATAAATCTTGGCCAAGACTTCGGGTTTTCCAGGTCTCCTCTTTTCTCCATCTTTGCCTGAAACATTTATAGACCGTCATGACAGAGAACAAAACATCATATAAGGATGGTCTAAAAATGTTGTAGAATAATGGAGAACAATAGTACGAGGCAACAACTATGATAATTTATTCTAGACATTCTTCTTCATTTGGTTGGAAAGAGAAGTAAAAGAAATGAGAAAAGAGAACCGATTTTGTGTCTACTCACAAGCTGCCGACAAATCTCTTGTTCAATTTTTGAAAAGGAAGTCTCTAGTGCCTCCACTCTACCAGTCGCGTGACAGCAAGAACACGGTTCACTGATCATGAATGTTACACTCGGCCGAACCTGTGGGAAAAAAATAGATTCACTCCAATAAGTATATATCAAGGGATCAGTTCTTTCTGGGGCACGACCACACCTGTAACGGTATATAGTGGACGTGATTTGCTATACCCAGAGATTTGATTCAAAGCTTTACAGAAAGAGTAAAACATCCACAAGTTGAGACAATACCCTTTTTCTTGTTATTTCCATGAGTCCATGTCTAGACAGCTCTGAGACTTTTACCAGTGACCTATCTTTCTCCACTGCTTTCTTAACCTCTTCATAAACGAGTCTCTTATTTGCTGAAAACGCACAACAAAAACAACAAAAATATACATGAAATACATCATTCAAGAAAGGGATTTTCACATCTAGACTTTTTGATAGTGTGATTCATGAATAACAATGACATTCTAACTCACATTCATCTGCCATGTCAATGAAATCTACCACAATGATACCGCCGATATCTCTCAGCCGAATCTCCCTTGCAATCTGAATCATGATTGCATTGAGTATTACTTAGCGTATGCTTTTCAATATTACTTAGCATATTGCAAAACTTGAGTAGACTTCAAGGAGAACTACACAAGACAAGCAGACCTCGCACAAGACAAGGCATTCACTAATCATGGGATACTTCATAAACCCATAATTGTGCTAGAATCTGACCTCATGACACTGTATATAATCATTACTAAGGAACTTTCCAGAGGCAGAATTTTTGCCTCAAAGGGTTGGTAAATGATAATTTAATTTAGCAGCCAAAATGTATCACATACTTGTCTGGCAGCAGTAAGGTTAACTTCCAAAATCGCTTTCTCCTGTGAATTACCCTGACCAAACATTCCATGTCCTCCGTTCACATCAATAGAGACCAACGCCTCAGTTTGTTCAATCACTAAAGAACCTCCATTGGAAAGTGGAACTCTGCAAGAGGCAAAAGATCATTTCCATGAAGATATCTGGGAACGAAAAGGTTGGTCATAACTCCCAACAGTGCATTGTTAGCCACTTCTTACCTTTTACTGAGAATACCTTCGATCTCATCCTCAATTTCGTATAAATCAAAAAGAGGGATACCCTTGTCATGCAATTCCACTCGATCACAAAGATCAGGTGCTATATCCTGCAAGTAGTTTGTGACCTGGAAACTAATACCAGTAAGTGAAATAGTTTACATATCTACTTTCTTGTCTAAGTCATTATAGATTACGGCAAATGTTTAACTATGTGCAAGTGCAAGAAATGGTACAGAAAAGAAAGAAATGACACATGCAACTGAAGCTTTTACTTACGCATATCAAAATAACTTTAAAGATATGATGTAAATCAATAAATGTATAAGATCATTGTTTATGACAGGGAAAGGTCTCCTTCGATACAATATTCATTTCTTACTAGAGAAACTGCAATTGAGATAGATGGGGGCAAAGTACCTCATGGTATGTCCTGGGAGAGTCAACCACCATCTTCTCAACCTAGGAAAAATCAAGAAATTACTGGTCACTGTACATGTCAACCCATAGAACCTAAAGGGGCCACTGGAGAAGAAAAATATGGAAAATGGCCTACCTTTTCATTGAAATAGTCCTGCACAACTGAGAGTGTTTGCCCCATAGCTCTATGTAGCAGCGCTGGAATAGCTCCTTCCACACCTTCATCTGCAGCAAGGGCTGCAGATTTTGCTTCTTCTGTAATGTTCTTCCAGGTTAAAAGCAGACTTTCTAAGTCTTTCTGCAGTTCTTCTAAAGAATGGCCAGCAGCTACAGTCCTTACAGTCAGGCCAAAACCCTGAGGCTGCAATGTTTTTGCTATAACTTTTAACCGGGTTCTCTCAACTCCTGAAATTTTTTTCGAGACTCCGATTCGTTTGCAACGAGTCATTAACACCTATAACGAAAAACTATATCAGAAAATAGAATAATAAGAAATGAAAGGAAAAGAGGTATGGGACAAAACACATGACATACCCAGAATCTACTTCTCAGTTTCGGGTAAGCAGTAAGAGTTGGACCTTTCGTACCAAGGCCCTCTTTAACAACTTGCACAATTATCTTCGTGCCTTTCCGAACTTGAATCCACTTATTATCCTTAGACGATATAGCCTTAAAGTTTTTTGCAACTGATCCATTAGAGATGAGAGAATCTCCAGAGTGTTCTCTCCCCATAGAAATAAAGTCATTCTCAGATCCAACTTCAAGGTGTTGCTCATCTTCTTGATTACATTTGTCAGTACCATGGTTGACTACAGTTCCATTAACTAGTCCAGCTAGAGCATCTGAGACATGATATTCATCATTTTCATGCTCATCGTCATCATCATGGAAAGATTCCCCAGGGTCATTTGAATCAATGTCTAATAAACTACTAGCTTCAAAGTCATAGGAGGCATGCTCAATTTCATGCAAAGATGGAATATCGTTAGTGGAGAGGAATGGAGAACTATCAGCTGCTTGCTTCTTTGATCCATCACAGAATGGAGGAAATATGAATGGTTCCCTGTTTGTCTTAATGTCCATGAAAGAATGTCTTGAACTTCCGATATTCACAAACGCACCACCCATATGGGGCACAAATTTAGTGATTACGCCTAGGTAAACACTATCACACTGCACGTTGGTCTTAACCGGTTCCAACAATAACTCAACGAGCTTTTCACCTTCCAATACAGCAATCCTTTGCACCGTACATATAGAAGAATTTATCAGTATCGTAGTAGAAATGGATTCTGCTTGGAAAAATCCATCATCAGGTAAGAGAGTCTCGGTCAGCTGGCGATTTTGTTCATCAGTATCTAAGTTGTTTTCAATTTCATCACAACTTTCAACATCTTGTTCGCTATCAGTCTGCACATTCCTTGCATGTTGTAAGGTAGTAGATTCTTGAAGAAACCACGGTTCCTCAATAGGCTGATAATTGTCAGAAAATAATGCAGTAAAGTTTGAATTCTCTGACGAAAAGGTTGGAAGCTCATTATAGAAGAAAGATTCATCTTCTAACTGTTTATCATTCAAAAGTGGTCTTGAGACTTCTACCGCACCATCGTCGAAAGTGCATTCATCTGCCAAACCACTGGAAGCGTTTGAGTTTTAAAACATTTTGCAAAGGATTGAAAGAGACTGAAAGGGTAGGAACCACAGAGATGCTACCTTCGCGTTGAGCTGAAGTTGCAGAATTTGGTAAAAGGTAAGTATTATCGATCCAAGACCCCCATACGTAGGATTCTTGTGATTTCGAGGAAACACTCATCCATGAATCCCTTATAATTATTTTTCTATCTCGACCGACAGAAGAAGGAACTGATAACGAAAATTGGGGCCCTGGTCTCCAGATGACATCATATGAAGATCCGTGTCCAGCTTTTAAAAAATAATTATACCTGAAATTTACACCAGAAGCAATCTGCCAAGCATATTAAGTTATAAGCAAATAAGACACATTAGAAAGAAAAAGAAAAAAAAGACTTTGGTTCCATTTGAAGCCACTCAAGTGAACATATTCAAATGCTTTATCTAGATCAAAATACATCTCTACTTATGTTCGCTAAGACGTAAGTGAAACAAATGAATGGATTACCTTGACTTTAGCTTCCCATACATTATCATTTTCAGTAGGATACATTGAGATTGCAGAGTCTGGCTCCCAGCTACCTAAAGCGGAAGGATCTCCAGTAACATAGAGATGTTCATTAGGTGCCAGATCAGCTTCCACAATCCAAACAACCTCACATAATCCTTTGAGACGACTAGCTGGCTGTTCTGAGAATGTAGAAAACAAAAATCTTAGTAGTTGAAAATGCAATTTTCATCGAAGGGCATTAGAAAAGAAAATCTAAAAACACTGCAGGATAGTTAAACCAAGCTATGTTTTTGATATTAAAAGTTTTGTTCTCACAAAAATACCTTGTTTTGCGCATATAGTTGCAGACCTTGAACGAGAACGAGAGACCCCAAAGCACAATGTAAGCCTAAACGTCTTTCCACGCTCAACATGAGAGAACATAAATCTATTGAACAACAAAGATTCCAAGTTAGTACAAAGTAGCAATTCATATTCACCAATTTGAGCTCATAAATGTACATCTGTTTCCCTCTAATCTTCTTGTTGTCTAAACTAATCCATCTTAAACTGAGCTCAGGGAAGAGAGCACTGTGAGATGATAAACTCAAGAAACTAAGTAAAAACAAATGTTTCAATCCAGGTGCAATGGCAGAAACAGGAAGACTAAAAATTGGCTGAAACTCTCAATTCAAGCTCTAACAACTCTATATAAGAAACCCATCTCCAAAATAAATTCATAAATCGAAATTCAATTTCAAATTAGAGTAAAATCACCAAATGAGAACCAGCCCATAGAGCACAGACGAAGTGTATGATAAAATGCATCAATGAGAGAAACTTACGACGGAACAGGAAACCCAGAAGTAAATAGACACGAGGCGCGTGAAGAAACGGAAAATTTAGGAAGACGACGCCATGGAACTTCAGCGACGTCCATGGTATTGAATTCACTAGGCTCACCACTGCACAGAGCAAGGAGACCAAACGAGTGGAATTAGTAGTACATCCAGTTTTTGAGGTATGTGAAGAGAGAATTGAAGCGAAGAGATGTGCAAAGAGCTCTGCTTTTTTTCTTTTTTTGAGGAAAGCTTAGAAATTGGATTCAGGGGAAGTGAAGAAGATGACGATAACGGAAGGATATGGTGTGTCTTCCTTTCTTTGGCTTTGGCGCCTTGTAGTGGCACGTGCGATAAATATTGTACCACACGTGTGTAATTTTCCAAGCCCAATAATTAGTTAATATAATCAGATTTATGGATATACATTGGCCCAACTATAATTCAGTTCAAAGCCCAAAGGATGAATTCTCGGTTTACGACGAAAAATTCTCGAATGTTCAAAAAAAAAAATATCGTGTGATTGGTAAGAGTAAAAAAAAAAACATTTATATGATTTGAACATTCGAGAATTTAAATTTAACCGCTTTTAATTTTTGATCTAAGGGTTTTTTTTATGTTCATAACTTGACAATGTCATTTCCTTTAGAGAAATTCATCAGATGTAATCATATAACAATCATAAAACTCTGTTTGCTGATTAATGATAGCCTTTAATTTTTTTTTGAAAAGAAGGGTATAGTCTCTAAAAATAAAAATTAAGAGAATAATCCAATTTTCTCTAAAAATTATAAAGATTTTTCTTAGATATTTTCAAACTGATAATGATTCCAAACATGACATGACATCAACTTTTCACTAATTGCACTTTTCAAATAATAGGAGCTAGTTAATGTACTATACGGATAGTATTTTTTTAATCACATCTCTTAACTTTCAAATAGTTAATACTACTTGCTTTTGCTTATTTGGTGATACAACTTGATATAAGTTATACTAATCAAATTTTTAATAAAAAATATGTACTGGACAAAAATCTAAACTAATTTTATCAATTCGCGTCTAAGTTTTATCTAGTACCATATTTTCAAGTAATACAAAACTAATTATCATTTCGATAATGTTGGACCATGTGGAGCGTTGGAGTATTCGTACAATACACTATACATGGAGAAAATGCCAAATTACAATTTGGTGTTCACATCAAAATAATTCAAAAGGAAGTAAATGAGAAAAAAACAAAGAGTGGAACATGAAGGCCGCAGGTGCTGTGGGGCCCCGAGAGAGGACACATGGCCAACGTGAGGGTTACTCAATACAAACGTAACTTGTGTCGTGACATGGTTTTTTTTTTTAAGATTTTGAAAACGACAAATCAATTTCATAACATTATTTTTTTCAAATCAATTCCATAAGGACCATAGCCCTTATGTCGGTTTTTTGTATGACATTTTCCAAAATCAAGTATTTGTTTTCCTTTTTTATATTAACAATCAAATGTTTGTTTAAGCTAGGATTATACTAATAAATTTTGTACTCGTATCTTGTGTTGATTGTCTCATCGTATTTATAAGAAAGAACCTAGCGAAAGCTCTCCACGATACCTAATATCCTCCAATTATATAAACAAACTAATCAAAGCAAAGGCCACCAAACTCATAAGAATCTATGAATATGATGAGACGACAATTTAAACGTGCATATTAATTAGGGTAAAAAAATACATAAGAGACTCAAATTTGAAACGTTTAGAATTCCATTTCAAATTTTTGTATTCTCAAATACATAAGAGACTCAAATCCAAAACTGAACATAGAACAATTTAAACGTGCATATTTGGGTAAAATATGCGTTGTCAAAATAAAATATTTTGCATGTGTAGTTAGGTGTATGTTTTTTGGGGTTGACGGTAGCAATCATTTCGGAATATAGTCAGTTAAATATTTCTTTGACTTTCACAAAGAGTGTGATTGGTAAACACAGAGTAAGTTACTCTCATAAAAACAGAGTTTTTATATTTCTCTTTTAAACAGTATTTAGAGGAAATTAATTATTTTAATTTCCTGATTAGTAACTTTTAAGCCGAACATTGAGTATTTCTTTTCCAGCTAAACATATCATCCAATCACTTCCAAAAAGTTTACTGCTATTCATCAAAAAACAATACTTCGGTTCACCCCTAGGTGTGAACCTTTTTGTTCATCAATCAAAATATGTCATGTAATATTATCATTAATTATTTTTTCTAAATCTAATCAATTAATCATTAATCACTTTTTCATAATAAAACAATTAAATTAAATCATTAATCACTTTCCTAAATCTAATCAATAAAAATATGACAACTAAGATTATATTTAAACAAAAATAATAAATTAAAATTACAATTAAACAAATGAAATAAATTTAGAAAATAAAATAAATTAAGAAAATTCATCATATAAGATTATTCACGTAATATTATACTTAATAATAATAATAATAAATTAAAACTAAATAAATACAACATATAAAACTATATCCTAAGTGATACAACTCAGCGAACCCAAGGGTTAAAATTTTTAATTTTTTAATTTGTTTTATTTATTTAATTTAAATTTATTATTTAAATAAAAATAATAAAATAAAACATATAAAACTATACCCTAGGGGATACACCCAGCGAACCCAAGGGCTAAAATTTTTAAATATTTAATTTGTTTTATTTATTTAGTTTTAATACAGCTAAGCGAACCCAAGAGTTAAAAGTTTTAATTTTTTAATTTGTTTATTTATTTAATTTTAATTTATTTAGTTTTAATTTATTAATTTTATTTAAATATAATGTTACGTGGCATAATTTTATTGGTTAAAAAAAGAGGAAGTGAATAAAGAGGTTCACCCATCATAAACTATCCAACTCATTATAACTCGACATATTCAATTAAAATGATGATATATGTTTAATTGATTGCAAATCTCATTTTATCAACACATTCTGAAGTTTACCAAAAAAACCGAACAATTATACACCCAACCCAGTAAGCAAACTTTTCCAATGATTGAGAGGGTTTCAAACCTCCACCATTTTCCCAAATTCTATATCACCAAAATTCCTGTTGACGTGTTTATGTGTTATTAGGTGTTATTTAGTCGATTCGGTATTTATCTCTTTTTCAAGGTATTTCCAAACTTACAAAATTTTTTGGATCGTGTTTAGAGTCAAAAGGTATATCAATGAAGTGAAATCTTTACAAAAACATATATTTCATCAATCATTTATGGCCGCATGAGGAATAGTTGAGTGTCTATGAACATTCAAAACACGAGTGCTTGAATCATCTGAAATATCAAGAAAACACCATATATTCAACCAATCATCAAACCATATGTAGATGTAAATCATGAACTCCTGCCCTAAGAAATGTTTTCGCCAAAGGTCTCAATTTGAGAATATTCTTCCAAATCTACGACTCCACATTACCATTACGAATTTCTCAAAAAGTCAAGATTTGGAGAAAAAAATGTCGCTTCCAGGGTAACTACAAAGAGCCTCACTTATTGATCTGGATTTTTAACCATATATTTTACTTTCATGTTAGTTACTTCAAATGTATATATTCATAACAACTGTTTTTTTATTATGGTGTGATATTTAATGTTATATTATATATGTAACGTTTTTGACACGTATCCACTTTTGATTAGTATTTTTTTATTAAACAAGAATTTTCTATATGTGTCATAATCTAAATGATTAACCAAAACGTGTTATGATCTTATTAATTATAATTTTGACACGTGTTGAATTCTCGTAAAAATGATCAAGGTTTATATAATAAGATATGTAACACTTTTGACACGTATCCACTTTTTAAAGCTTTATCAAAACCGATTTCGCGCTTCTAAACGTTTTGCTTTTACACGTGTTTAAGATTCCTTGCAATTTAAGTTTTTATTATGATGTGATATTATATATGTAACGCTTCTAACACGTATCAATTTTTAAAGCTTTATCAAAACTGTTTCCGCACTTCTAAACGTTTTGCTTCTACACTTTTGATTCAAATTCCATGCAATTTAAATTTTTTTATTATGATGTGATATTTAATGTTATATTATATATGTAACGCTTCTAATAACATGTAACCAATTTTTAAAGCTTTATCAAAACTGTTTATGCGCTTCTAAATATTTTGCTTATACACTTGTTTCGGATTTCATGCAATTTAAGTTTATATTATGGTGTGTTATTTAATTTTATATTATATACAGTGAAACCTATATAAATTAATACTCGATAAATTAATATCTTGATAAATCAATAATTTTTTTCTTGTCCCAAATTGATATTTTGACCCAAATACTACCTCTATAAAATAATAAACATGATTAATTAATAAAATATCATAAAATATTTTGGTCTCAATATTATTAATTTATAGATGTTTTACTATATGTAACGCTTTTATTACATATCCACTTTTTAAAGTTTTATCAAAACTGTTTCCGCACTTCAAAACGTTTTGCTTCTACACTTCTGTTTCAAATCTATGAAATTTAAGCTTTTTATCATGGTGTGGTATATAATGTCATATTATATATATATGTAACACTTCTAAATACATAACCAATTTTTTAAGTTTTATCAAAACCGTTTCCGTGCTTCTAGAGGTTTTGCTTCTACATTTATTTCATATTTCATGCAATTTTTATTATGACGTGATATTTAATGTTGTATTGTATATGTAACGATTCTAACACGTATCTACTTTGTAAAGTTTTATCAAAACCGTTTTCGCGCTTCTAAAATTTTCGCTTCTACACTTGTTTCAGATTCCATGCAATTCTTTTATGATGTGATATTACATATGTAACGCTTCTAACACATCCATTTTTTTTTAAGTTTTATCAAAAGTGTTTCTACACTTTTTAATGTTTTGCTTCTACACTTTTGCTTCATATTTCATGCAATTTTAAAGTTCTATACTAAATTCTTAATTCTTTTTTTTGTGATCCGAAGTTCTAATATTAGAAAACTAAAATATTCAAAACTTGCAAAAAAAAAAAATTAAATATAAAACTAACGCAAACAAGAGATTTTTTCCATGGACAAAACTATATAAAAAAGAAACATATGAAACTAAAATTACAACTCAAACAAATTAACACCACTAAAGATTTTTTTTATAAAAAATTCGGTTAACAAAATAATAATAATGTAAGTGCCAAGCATCACATTAACTATGAAAACACCCTACTTTATTAATATCTTTCCTTTTAGAAACATGGACTATTAATACTTTGGCAGTCTATGATTATACATTAAACAAAAAGAGCAATAAAAATACAATATTGCAAGCAAGTACAATTGATGATATAAAGTAACCATGGTTAATTTAAGAAACCTGAAAGGCTGAAATAAAAGAAACTAGATTGACTAACCATAGTTAAGCTTCTCTGGTTAAAAATATTGGAAGCTTTTGATATTGCCTTTGCTATATATTTAACAACAATTGGAACTTCTTCTTTTATCAAAATACACTCTTTCAGATTAAATCATCACTTCATTCACACCAAAAAAACCCAAAAAAAAAGACTTCATCTTTCTTCTAAATTGGTGTTGATCGCTTCTCATAGTTAACTCTAGAGGTTCGTAGTTTTCTCTCTTATCCTTAGATTTTTCTATTTTCCCCCAATTTTTAATTTTTATTGTCCCCAGAAACAGGTTTATGGTTTTGATTCATGTTTTTTTTTGTTTGTTTTGATTCATGTTTAAAGTGTAAAGACTTCAACTTTTTCTTATTTACTTCACAAATCTTGCTTCTATTAGAGATTTTGATCCATGTTCTTCGATTTAGAGTCAAGTATTTGTATTTATGAGCTTTTGATTTAATGGTATCTGTGGAGCTAGTTGAACAAAGGTTCTTGAAACCCTTTTGATTTCTTAGAAAATGGTTTCTTTTTTCGAGGCTCCTCAAACGATCCTGTCAAATCAATTTTGATAAAGCTTTCTACTTTGGTTTTGATTTTGCTAAGCTTTAGAGTTATTTCTATTTCTGGATCATATGAGACCTCTCCAAGTGTATTATGTCATCAGTTTAGTCTTGCTTGCTCATATTTAACATAGATTTTCATTGAAATGTCTTAAATTTTTCAGTTTCTTTTGTTGAGCCTTGTTCTATTGTATACTAATTAGCCCGTTTTGTTGGTTTTTTTCCAGATCACATCGCTTCGAGAAATACTTATTGTTAGTAACAATCCAAGAATTGAAAAGATGGGTCTTTCAAGTCTTCCTAGTCCATCAGAAGGAATGCTATGTGTTATATTAGTTAACACAGCATTATCAATCTCTATGGTCAAAGGCATTGTCAGATCAGTTCTTCACGTTGTAGGAATCCGTCTCTCGCCTACTTCATCTGCGCCTTCCTCAGTGGCTACAGCATCTTCAGAGAATCCAACTACAGAGCCTTTTGATTTCAGGGTCAGCCAACCTGAGAGTTTCCTTGAAGAATTCAGGAACAAGACTCCAACTTTGAGGTTTGAGAGCTTGTGCAGATGCAAGAAACAAGCAGACAACGAATGCTCGGTATGCTTATCGAAATTCGAAGGTGATTCAGAGATCAACAAGCTAAAGTGTGGTCATTTGTTTCACAAGGCATGTTTGGAGAAATGGATTGACTATTGGAACATCACTTGTCCATTGTGTAGGACTCCTCTTGTTCTTGTGCCAGAAGACCATCAGCTTTCTTCTAATGTTTGGTGACTTAGTGTTTCTTTGTATAGGGTTTTTGGTTTTGGGGTTTGTTTATTATGTATAGCTACTTTTTTTACTATGAATTAGGCTGCGTCGTGGTCTATTCTCATACAGATTTAGACCGGGGATGGGATAATCTGATGTACATATCCTGTGAGTTATAATATATATATACGCATGTGTAATGGGAGCTCTTGTTTGAACATAGTCTTGATGAATCTTATGTGTATGTGTGTGTGGGTATGAGCTCAGATTTTAGAATTTATGATGGTATGAACGATCAAGTTCTTCAAAAGGCAAGATTGGATCACTCTTTTAAAAGTTAAATTCTTCTTAACTAAAGAAAAAACAAAAATGCAATAATAAATTATTAGGAATCCGTGAACTGGTGAAAGATCCAGATTTCAACTTCAAGGCATAAATTCTTTGTAGGATTTGCCGGATTTCCGTGCATAAATTCATATAAGTTTTAAATTTTATAGAACGTAAAAAAAGAAAGGATCAATTGGATTTTAGTGCGTAAATTTATATGTTTTCAGGGCGTAAAAAAAGAAAGAAAAATGTATGTATTCTTGAGATTTTAATATCAATGTTTTGGGGCGTAATTTCTAGGATACAACATGTCTTGAGAGTTACTTGTTTACATGTTTCCGATTTTAGGAGGTAAACAAAGAAAGAGATTGTTAAATAAAGAACAATTAGATTTCATAAGCTCCACAAAAAAAAAAAAAAAAAGTAATCAAACATTTTTTTTTGTTTGCGGGAAACATCCTTCACATATTTGAAAAAGGAATTAGCATTCCTTTCGTTATCTCTCCCTGCACAACCAATGATTTGAGAGAGAAATGTATCTTCACTTCAATTGTTTTCATCATAATGACATATCTGAGCAATTACCAAGGGAGTTCCATTGTGTCCATAGTTCAATCGCTCTTGAGAGAAGGAAAATGAAATAGATTAAAGGTTGATTTTGGGCCCACAAATATTAGGGTTAAGGCATGAATTTCGAGGTCATAAAAAAAAAGAAACACATATATGACCAATTGAGTTATTCAAAAAATAAGATTGGATCATAATCTCGTAAGAGAAATATATTTCTTAACCAACAGAGAAACAAAAGTGCAATAAAAAGTTATTTGTAATTTGTATGAGGTGATGAAGGATCCAAGTTTCATTGCATAAGTCCATAGTGATTTCCAGATTTAAGACTTACAAAATAAAATATAATTAAATAAATAATAAAGTTATTATTCAAATTTAAAAAGATGTATATATTTTTGAGGTTTTAAGATTCAGGTCTTGTACCGTTAATTCCTAGGATTCGTGTTCCAATACTTAAATTTGTAGAGATTTATTGTATTAGTGTGTAAAAGAAAAGAGTTAACTCGATATAAAATAAATTTATATTATAAGAGTAGAAAATATGTATTTTCTTGAAATTTTAGGATTCGAGAATTATAGTGTAAATTCGTATGATCTAGGTCTCGAAGCACAAATAGATAATTGAGTGTAAATGGTTATCCAAATACAATGAATGAGAAGAAATGTGAAAGAAATAAAGATTTTTTACCCTAGCCCCACAAAAAAAACTAATCAAAAGTATTATGCTTTTTTATCGGAAACATTCCTCTCATATTTGAAAGATGAATTGTTATTTTCTTTCATTTTCTCTCCCTTCACATACATTTGAGAGAGGATTGTATCTCCACTCCACTTGGTTCATCATAATGATGCAAATGAGCAATTAAATTACTCAAAAAATAAATTGAATTATAATATCTTAGGAGTTACATTTTTCTTAACCAAACATGAACAAACGTGAAATAAATAGTTATTTGGAATCTTCATGAAATGGAGAAGGATCCAGGTTTAAGGGCATTAATAGTTTGTAGGATGTGTTGGGGTTTCAATGCATAAATAAATAGTGGATTTAAGATTTAAGGCAAAAAAGAAGAGATATAATTGAATAAAAAAATATATTTCAAAAATAAAAAGATGTGTATGTTCTTGAGATTTTAAGATTTGGGTTGGAGCGCTAATTCCTGAGATCCGGTTCTCAGTACTTATTCATAGAGATTTATAATTTTAGACTTTTAGTATGTAAAAGAGAAAGATTTAACTCAATAAAGAATAATGTTGTATTCCAAGAGATTAAAATGTTTAAGAGATGTTTCAGAAATATTTCAAAGATTTTTGTAGAGATTTGTTTCCAAATAAAATCTGTGTCCGACTTTTTTTCTGCATAAAAGAAAATGTCTTTTATCCCAAGAAAATAATTGATTTTATTTTAAAATTTTTGAATTTTTGGTAGAATAATTATTTTATTTTCTTTCTCCTTCTCTTTCTTCTTGTCTTTGACCTATCATTCACATCCATTTGAGAAAGGAATGTATTCTCATCTCACATGTTTTATCACCTAAACTATTGAGCATGGGCACATAGATGTATGAGGAAGAGGCCACTGAGCAGCATTAAAGATAAGTTTTTTCGTCTGACAGATATTAAGTTGTCTGATACTACTAATGCGGTTATAGAATGGGATATCAGGTTTGGCGGATGTAAACAACAGTGTGTAAGAGCATGATATATAATTATATATTGACATTTTCACATTTTTTGAGAGAAGCAGCATCACAAAACCAAATTAATTATAGGTCTGAGTGTTTCACTCGGCTTTATAATTATTGCAAATGCTATATGTTTTTATTGGAGAAGGAACCAAAAGCGAGCACAAAAAGCTGCTTTACAAGGTAATTAACTATAACATTCATCTTTCATATCTTATTGTAAGATCCGTCGGGTCTCAATATGTAAATTCATTGTGGTTTCCAATTTTAAGGCATTAAAGAAAAAATATAATTAAATAAAGAATTAAGTTATGTTTCAAAAATGAAATAATGTGTATATTTGGAGAATTTAAGATCGGAGTTTTCGAGCATTAATTCCTAGGATCAGGGTATCAGAGCTTAATTTATTAGTACTCTCATTTCACAAAGATGTTACCAAAAGAAAATAAAATTAGTACTCTAATGTAGATGATTTTGTACTAATTAGAGAATCATATATAATAAAATTAAACTACAGAATAAAATAATTATGTAAATTAAAAGTAAGGGAATGAAATATGTTACTAAATAATCATTTATTTGAATAATGAAATTTTAATTGTATTTTTAAAAAAACAAAACAAAAATTCTGCAAATTTATGTTTTATTTAGTATTCAATATTTTTTTTTGATAAAATATTTGTAGAATTGTATTAGAAAACATAATATGTCATTGTACGGATTAACAGTCAAAGCCTAAAAATCTAAGATACTAAGCCATGTAACATAAATATTGTTTGTGTATTTTGATGGACTCTCAATTATTTATTTGGTGTATTTTGGAACTTTATAAAATGTTTTGTGTTTTGATTTTTGGAATTTTGTTTCTATTGTTTGGAAGTTCCAGACTTCTAATTTTGAAGATATGTGGTTTCTGAAACCTTAAACCTTAAACTAATGATCATAAAAATATTATTACTAATGACGAAAAAAACATTATTATTGAATAAATATTGCATAGAGTTTGATTACATATTATAATTGATATTAAAAAGATAACATTACAATGATGACATTAGATGTGTCAATGATTTATTTTGCAATGTTTGCAAATATTAATGACAACAAAATATAACATGTTAATTAAAGTTGAACACTATTTGTAGACTTTCAAAAGTGTATATTATAAATGTTGTAGACGTCCAAATGTGTCAACTGGTTTAGGCAGCTCTGTTTACAATTTTTGCATGAATTATGAAATCAACAAAATAAATTGAACTACAATTATAAAAATATGTATAGAAATGAGGTGTACCAAAAATTTTGCCCATCTTAGGCCCATGGCAACAGGAGCATTTGCCATGTGCCTATGCAAAAAGAAAAAAATTCTTAAAAAAAAAGGTCTAGAATTTTTTTTTTTTAATTTTTATTATTGGTTCATATCAAAAAAAAATTATATAAAGAAAAAGGCTCCAAAACAAGAATTTTTTTGTTAAAAGACCCTAGCAAAATAAATTTGCCTAAGGCCCTAAAACACTTTAAGACGGGCCTGACGAAAATGTAGACATCCAAAAATGTCAATTATGAATGATATAGACATCTAAATACATTAGTTAATCTATGAAACATTTTTTTAATTTTTTCATAAATTCTGAAAATAAACACAACATGTTAGAATGTAAAACTAAGATATGTATATCTAAATCGTAAATATGTATTAACCTAAAAATTTAGGTTTCAATTTTGTTTACAACATCTATTTTGTGACATGTATGTCTAAATAGCAAATAATATTTTGTATATACATTAGGTGTACCAAATTATAGACAACTAAGAATGTCAACTACGAATGTTGTAGAGGTTCAAATGTGCCAACTAGTTTATATATATATATTTTAATTTTCTGTATGAATTCTGAAAATAAATACATCATATTTGATTACAACAATTGAGATATATTTGGTCAAAACATAACATTACAATTTTGTTTTTCAACAAAAAAATAAAATATTTGAACAATGAAGGTTTGTTCATTATGGCATACCTTCTTATATAAAGTAAGATCCCTCTAAAAGAGTTATGAGACGTTGACATGTGTCACTGTCAAACTCTCTTCTTCATTTCTCATTTTTTCTAACCAAAACTCCAAAAATGTCCTTTAAAATCAAATTAAAATTTTGAAATCTTATTATGTTTTTAACAAAACCCCAAAAGCGGTCTCCCAAAAAACATAATCAAATTACATGAAATATTATTATTCAAATCCCTTTTATTTCTATTCCTAATTTCTTATCTTTTTTTTAACTAAAACCCCAAAAACTGTATTTGAGAAAATTATATTTTAAAACTGAAATCTTATTATCTTTTTCCAACCAAAGCAATAAGTAGTGCATATTTGTGTGTATAAAGCAAATATTCAAGAGTGGAAGTTTGTGTGTATAAAGCAATATTCAAGAGTGGAAGTTTGTGTGTATTTTTGGGATTTTAATTGTTATTTGTTACTGATATGATACTTGACCATGAGAATAAGTATCTGATGATTTTTATCTTATAAATTGGGAAAGCAATGTTTTTATATCCGATCCGGACACCAAACCGGATGACCTTCCGGGTCGACCGCCAGATTAATAGAATAAAGAAAAATTTATATATCATTATGTATTTATCAATATTTCTATGTATTGTTTTATAAAATTAAGAATAAAAGATTAAAAATATTAAAATAGTGAATCGGTAATACCATGTTTGATAAAAACAAAAAGATACAACAGTAATATTAAAGTTATTAAATCAAATTTAAACCAAAAGTGAAGAAACCACTAAAATAGTGGAAAATCGTTTATGACAAAAATAAAATAACTAAACATCAAAACAAACAATCGTATACACGCGCTTTAAAAACTACAAAGTTATAAAAAAATAAGTGTAAAACACTATTTTATTCTCAAAATAAAATATTTTTTTGAATCAAAAGCGTTATAAAATCAAAATTTTAAATATTTTGAAACTTTTTCTTGACCCGTAATTCGGTGGACCGGTTGAACTGGCCGGATGGCGTGTTAAATACGGATTTTTTTGGGTTTTTCTGGTTTTATTATTGGCGGGTTTTAATACTAAACCTGAATCGGAATAGTGTCCAGGTCCCGGATTAACCGGTCGGACCGGCTGGGTCGGGTCAGGCGTGAAAACACTGTGGAAAAGATAAGAACATTACTGCATGATATTAATATGGTAGCAAACAAAGTAAGTAAATCTATAGCCAAAATAGAGAATAGATTCAATGTAAGATATTAAAAAGATGGGATAAGAGTGGCCTACAACATTTTTATTTGTTTACATTGTGCAACGCCCAGTTTACCAAATATTACACAACTTTTCTTTTTACATCTTTCTTTCTAGGACATCTCTATTATTTTTGGCTATTTATTGGAAGAGTGATATTGAAGCGTATAATAGAAACTTAACACTTTTCTTAATAAATATAAAAATATTCTTAAACAACACTTTGGCATGAGCTTGTGAATTGAATAGTTTCCGAAACAATTGATGCGTGTGTTTACATCTGAAAGAAATTATAGTTTTCAATGTTTAAACATTTTCAGTTTTTTTTTTTATATAATAATTTTATAAAATGCAAATGTAAAAATCTACATGTATTCACATAGACAAAACCCAAAACTAAATTGTTACAAAGCAAATCTTTTGATAAAAAGATGAAAATGGCAAAAGGTAACTTGTAAGTAGTAGTCCTTGTGCCATATAAACAAACAAAATGTGAAGTTTTATGAAATGAGACATCATCTCCTTCTTTGTGATTGCAACACTTTGGAAATGCAACGACAGAGTCTCAATATCCGAGGATACCCCAATCCAACATCATTCATTGCAGATTCTATCTCGTTCTTCAGATGATTCGACACAACACCGTCTCTTTTTGTACCTGAAACTTCTAGTAACTCGCAAGAAACTATGTCACCAGGATACTTCCCACTGTTACAATTGAGAGAACACACACAGTTTCATTATCGAAAAGTCTTACAAAACTTTTCTATAGTTACTGAGCTGTGCATTTACTTACTGGATCAAACATGCCACATCGAAAATCACGATTAGTTTACTCGAGTTTTTGCAATCCATAAAGGTAATACGCAAATGAAGCTGCTCCGCTGCAATCA
This sequence comes from Cardamine occulta, assembly GCA_028015245.1. NCBI lineage: Eukaryota > Viridiplantae > Streptophyta > Magnoliopsida > Brassicales > Brassicaceae > Cardamine > Cardamine occulta. The sequence continues at coordinate 12,027,269 of CM051370.1, read as the reverse complement.
ACAAGACACTAGTGTTCATATCTCAAGACCGAACTAGTCATTAAATGAATGGGAAGTTTCGCATGTATTGGCCACTATTGTCAAACTAGTTCCCCCGAAAGGGAAGTAAGAGGAGGAAATCGATCACCTGATGCAGAATCAAAGTTTCCTTGGACCAAATTTGGTATATTCATTCGAGCTAACTGAAATTCCTCAGCCACATCTAGCAGATTATGTAAGAGCAAACTGATATTCTGCACTCAGATCAAAATAAGAAAAATTTCAGAGGTCTAACACAAAGACTCAAAGAGAAACTGATTCTTCTAAAGGAACTTACAAACACTAAGGAGAAAGCGAACATAACTGCTTAAAGATATTCATCAAGATAGAAAAGTACCTAATGTGCTATGATAGTATTAAGAGAACTATTAGGACAGAAACACACCTGGGTAATCTCCAACAATATATTGGAACCGCCAATATACTTCCGGGAGTCTTCAGCGTTAAACAAGGAGTTAAACGCAATTGAAACATTCATCTCTGGGAAATGCTGAAGAACAATGCTTTAATTAGAAACAAAAGGAAGATGATGCATTAATGGAAGAGAGGAAAACAGCTTGGTTACCCTTACCTTAGTGAATGTATCACTCAAACTGTTTGAAACTACTACACATGAAGGATGTCCAGGCTTTAATGTGATCCTGTATATCCAAGAAATTTTTCAATAAAATCCAATAGCGCTCATGTATGTGCAGCAAAATGTAGGAAACAGATTGTTTCCTTAAAAAAGTTTTTGAAAGATAAAACCAATAGGACCAACCTTTGTTTGAACAAGCCACTATAGTTTAGAACAATGCTCTGACAATCATTCCATTCGCCCAAACAGTCAACTTTCCAGACCTGTCAACAGCAGAAGCTTCGTTCAAGTAAAAAAAAAACACTTTGTTTTAGATCTTCATGTCTATAGAAATAAGACAGTAGATACCAGAATTTCCTGACGTATAGATCTAAAACTCATTCTCTTTTTTAAATTATCTTCAGCAATCACAATAGTTTCTGCACATGCCAGTTCTCCTGTCATTGTGTCGTCGCATGCTGGAAAACATTGAATCAAGTTCTTGATTTTTGTGTCAAATACTTTGATCTCCTCTGTGACTTCTGCTCTTTTGCTAGTAGTAACCTAGAAAAATGTTGATAGATAACGAGTCTATTAATTACTTGGATAAAAACAAGGGCACAATTACTCAAAATACACGAAAGTAGCGTAAGTACATATAAGAGAGAGCATGGCATACATCTATTATCTACAAAAGTATCATGAGACCCTGGGAGACAGTACATGACATCTAAGATGTAAAGAAAAAAAATGTCCTGCCAGTAGCCTGAAAAAACTCATCATTCTGAAAAAGTTCCCTGTCTACCCAAAACCATTCTGCGCCTGCGAAAGAGTTAAAGCGTCCTACTTATAGACAATTGGAAGACCAGACTCACCAATATATTCCTGTAATGGGTATTTCAAACTGGTCTAGTTACCTCATCAGGTTGCTCAGGAGTTAATAAGCCAGAAGAATGGAGACCATGTTGACGTAGAAACTTGGCACAATTCAACCTCAATATTTCAGATGTTTGTACACTGGTGTTCACAGCTTGAAACTTTTTCTGCGTGCCATAAGTGAAATTTGATTAAGCAATAAGGATCAATAGAAAGTTTGAAAAAAAGGGAACAAGTAATTACCATCATTATCTCTTTCTTGAGGTGCAGCAACTCAAGTTTGGCTTTTTCATATGCTAACTTGCAGAGTAATGATCTACTATCAGCACGTCTGCAAGAATACTCACAACGAATGTTATACACTTGGCACTAATTTATTCTGAAGAACATATAAAGGCAGTGCAAGGAGAACCTCTTTGTCTTAGCACCGCTGAAGTCGTCACATACTTTCTAAAATTAGAACAAGATCATCAGTATACATATATGCAGGAAAGATGATAGCAGAAAATTTTCTTATAGGCGGACCTGAGATTGAATTTGAAGACAAAGCATCTCACACAAATGAACCTTCTTCATGTGTGTTAATATATCTTCCAGCTTGCATATCTGCACTCTTGGAACATCAGTTGTGAAACTATAAAGCTAAAAGGGGAACAGTCTCAATAACCAGATTGGGTTTTCACAGAGAGAACTAAATTACCAGTCTTGAGTTCAGCTTATCAGCCAATGGAGCGAGTATTTGCTTGATTTCTACTGATACTTTTCCTGGAATCTGCAAGGTAGTGGAACAGTAACTTATTTGTAAACAAAAGTGGAACTTAAATCCAATAATATAACAGGTTTATCAACAGTACTTACTTCTACCCAGTTCAATACTTGTCCACGAACTACGCGGCAAGTGTCAGAATCAAAGTTTCCATCAGGGTGGTCAATCTCTGGATTTGAAATATACTGTGCGCTTTTCCTGACTTTGGGGCTACAATTTCTAACGGCACAATCAACATCTTTTGCTTTCCTTTTCAATCTGGAAGGCCCCTGCAAAATATAGTTCAGAAATCAGGCTCAACATTCAAATATATCATTAGATCCTGTCAGATAGCTCTGAGAGATGATAGTTCTTCTCCGGCAATCTGAATATTTTTTTCAGAAGTGCACTGCTCAGCATATATCTGAGTCAAAACATTCCATCTGAATAGTGGGTTCATATAAAAGAATGCTCTGGTTCAGCTGTTGGTGTAAAAAGGCCAATTTGGAAATTTGCAACCATCTCAGAGATCAAACAAGATATATTCACATTCAGAAACGGAACACGTATTCTATTTGTCCCGTGGAAAGATAGTTCTTCAAAACATGTTCATGTGTCTAAAATTATACCTTAGCATGTGAAGCCTCATTCTTGCTTCTACCCACAGATGAAGAGCCAGATGTACCAGGAAGGTTTTCTGTAACTACAGCAGGAAAGTCTTCAGTTGGGATAACTGCTGTTTCACAATGGACTTTAAAGTGGTTATCATCCTTCAGAAGGAACTGGGCAGCACTGATGTTGATTCTGTTTTGATTTTTGTTCAGCACACAGTCTTTCTCTTTTCGTTGAGCAGAGCCATTCAAGAAGCCTGTCTCGCTAAGTAATACACCAGATTCTGCAAGCAGGGAATTCACTTTGTCAGATAATGTATTCATAGAATGATTACTAGCACATTCCTTGGTCACGTTTCCATCCCCATTCTCAGATTTGTTGATGGCTTTAGTGTGCTGCTCTTGATCATGAAGAGTAACCAAATTCTTCAATGCTGATGTCGTTGAATTTGACGAATTTGCTAGAGATGACACAAACTTCTCAGGGGTGTTGGCTGTCTGATTTCTTTGCTGTTGGTTGAATAATGAACCTTCTATCTCAGAATTAGTATTTCCTTCTGGACTTCTGCGTACAAACACATCGCTAATGTCAACAGCAGGGCTCAATGCACCACAACTCTGTTGATCTGGTATGCCTTTCATTTCAGAGACGGGTGTTCTATTATCATTGCCAATGTTGATTGCAGAGCTCAATGCACCACAACTGCGTTGATCTGGTTGATCTGGCATGCCTTTCTTTTCAGAAATTGGTGTTCTATTATGATGCTCAGATAACAAATCCCCCAAATTAGTAATGGGTATATCTGCATGCTTGTCCCTGCAGACACCTATTTCTTCCCTGCCAATAGTTGATGGGGTAGTCATAGAACGGAATCCGGATAATTGAAGCTTTGATTTCTCAATTCTTTGAGAAAGAGCAGAACCAGGGGATGGTGGAATCAATCCAAGTCTGGATTTGCTTTTCTGAATGGTTGACAAGCTCTCAACTAGTGCCCGAGTTTCCCAGCTCATAAAGCTTCTACCCGGTTTAGGAGAAGGAGTAACACAAGATAAGGACTGGGGCAACATACCAACCAAAGACGCACATTGCCTTCTAATAGTAGACGAGGAAACGGAAGCCTCTTTGGTGCAACGTTGGCTTCCTGATTCCTGCAGCACGATTTGAGGGAGATAGCCAGAACCAGAAGGTGACAGGATTTGACAAGCATCACTGCTATATATACCATGTGAGTCTTTATAAGCTTGACCTACGGGAATGCGTCCATTTTGAGGGGACAAGGAAAAATCATGGATGGGCGATCTAGCTTCCACATTATCATCTAAAGATGTAGGAACCAAATCCCTGCTTTCACCTTCCAATAGAGCTGCTAGAGTAGGAGATATATACCCGTAATCATATTTCCGAGAATTTTCACCCACAATACTCATTTCATTTGAATCTCTACCACCACTTCCTTTATCAACTGGCACAGGGGATTTTGGGAATAGCTTCTTAGGCATTGTTAACAACATTGCACTTCCTGTATCAGATCTAGAGGTAACCTCAGTTGGTGTTTTTTCTTCTACTGGAAAGTGACTGCTCGTGGGAGTCCTCACATCACCAGACTCTGACCTTGCAAGACTTCGAAAATGCATTGAAAACGCTGTAGAGTCCATAGTAATATCATGGTGTTCTTCAGAGATAGTAGCGTCTGACAATCTTCCAGGGTTGATAAAATGTGAAGACACAGGACCGAAGAAATTATCTTCTGATTCACAAATAGTAAACTGATTCAGCTCAAAATAAGAAAAAACCTAAATCCAGAAATGTGTAAAACACAGAACTTTCAAGCCTATTTCAATATCAATTTGCAAGATTCCAATTAAAGTAAATGCAAAAGTTTACCGTCATCATCATCACTTCTAGCAGAACCAATAGTGCTACCTCCTGAAGATGGTGAATTTTTTGGTCTTAAGAATGATTTCCCCACTATAACTTCGTCTTCTTCACCATCACCATCTCCTTCTGTATCTTCGCGGTCAGATAATTCTCCGAAAAACCTAATTACTTTGTCCTCTGACTCTGATGTATCAGCTTGTTCACCGTTTTGAGGTTTCGAAGCGGAGGAGTTGGGAGGAGTCTCGTAATCTTCGTCTCTGTTGAAAATGTGGACGGAAGTAATTTCTCGGTCGGCGAAGCTCACTCGCCGGAGCCGTTTCCGGCGCTGAGCTATACTCTCTTCGTCTGTTCCGGCTGTGTTGATCATCGGATCTTCTGGCTTTTCCGACGCCATGGGTGGAGAGGATTTAGGGGAATTTTCGAATTTCTAGGGTTTGAAAATTGAATTATTATCGGAAATAATATTGTGCGGGAAATGCAGACATTTTAATTTTTAAGTTTTTTTCCCTCACTTGTTTTTTTGTCGACATTTTAAGAGAGCATATATCATTTTGAGTCAAATGTACAGAAGAACATTGATCTAGGCCAAATCGATTCAAAAATGGTCTAACATTTCATTAAGCTTAATCGGTCCAGCAATATAATATTCTTATAAAATATTTTGATTTTTATAAAATGGCTAAAATGAAAAAAAAAACTTAAAATATACTTTCTCAGTTTTACTATATAAAAACTTTAAAAATGGTTAATGATTTATCAAATTTTTTTTTTTTAATTTCTTACATATATTTTATTTATTAAAAAAACTATTAGAATCGGTACTGTATAGTTTTATTGTCTTTTTAAAAGGTTAAAATAATAGAAATATGAGTGTAATTTTATTTTAAAATCTGCATTAAAAATACAAAATATTTTCTGCGAAGCAAAAATTAAGTGAGAAAACGATACTTATTATTATCTTTTAATAATATTATCTTTAATACGGGAAAAATATTTAATATTATCTTTTAAGTTTTGCATTAGTTGACTATAAATATAAATAATATGAGAAACAAATATATAATTGATTAACCAAACAAAAAAAAATCTAATTAATTTGGCTAAGCTTCAGGGCGTGCAAAAAAATGTATTGATTAGTGTATAGCAACATTTTGAACATTGATTAGATTAGTTATTCTAAAATCTTACATTATTTGGAATCGAACATGGATTTACCAAGTAAAAAAATAGATTGTTAGATTGAACATTGGGCAATTCTCTTATTTAGCACATTTTTTTTATTTAGCTCAAAAATAACATTTTTATTAAACGATAATTCTCTTATATAGCACAAATTTTTTAACCTCACATTTTTAAGGTTTAAGATTTCATTAAACCCTAAACCGTATCTCTTATACTCTAAAAATTTTATCATAAATTCTAAAATACCTAATCTAAACCAAAAAAATAAATTATTGCCTTTAATAAAAATATTATTTTTGGCCTAAATGAAAAAGTGTGATAAATTTGACACAAAAACTTTTAAAGGAATTTCTCTTGAATTTTAAAGTACAACTATCTAAATCTAAAACACACATTATTCTCTCCAACCCCCTTCTAAAATTCGATACATGAAGATATGTTGATCTATAGTAAACAATTCAAAATAAATTATTAGATAAAATAAAATCTAAAATATCACATTGATATAAGATATAGCTATTTTGTGGAGCACACGATTAATTTAAAATGAAACTCGTTGATTAGTTTCTCTGAGAATAGTTTACACCAACAACATACGAAAAAATCAATTACATATGGCTAAGGCTAATTGAGCTAAACAATCAATCATAATCAAAACTACTAAAGAAATTAAAAAGAAATGAAACCGAGCACGAAATGAGCTAGACTCGTCCAAATAGTTAGAGAAACAGGGAGACTCAGGGCAGTACAGACTCAAATGAGTCTCTACAAATTTTAAAAATAATGTTTTAGTTAAATAAAAAAAAAACCAATAGAAAATTGATATGTTAAAGAGGGTATTTTGTACTATTAAAAAAGTCTCTTATTTGATTGATTTTCTAAATAGTGTAAGAGACTCTTCTAAATGTGTCTCCTTTCTATTAGTCATTTTTTTATTTTAGTTTTAAACATTATTTTTAAAATTTTGAGAGAGTTTCTTAGATTAGTTACAATGGTTTGTTGTAAACTCTTTTATAATAGTTGATAATTTTTATTAAAGTACAATGGTTTGTTTTTAGTGAATCAACAATGAGCTGGCACAAGTTTCGTTGAAACTTATCAACATAATTGATAAAAGAAAAAAGAGACACTTGTCAGACACGGAGTAAACTAAGAATTTTATTTAATTAAAAAGATATTAATTTTACACGTGGCGTATATTGATTGGTTGCTGAGATTTTATATTTGTTTTTTCCCCTTAATCATTTAACATCAATTATCTCACAATAATTATATATATATATATATTTATACAAAAATTCATCATTTTCATACTCTATAAATAGACAATTGTTTCATTTCATTTGGACACAGAAAAAACCCATCTTTTTCTACTAAAATTTTCTATTATTTTACAATAAACTTCTCTTTTGTTTTTAAACCTCTTTTTAGTTAGATGGATCCCAATAATAACCCTTTTAACACTGAAAATTCTTCTAATTACCTTTTTAACTACCCAAATCTCAACAATTATCCACTTCAAAATCAGTCTTCCAACCAACCCCAACATATACCAAATTATGGGTATCCACCAAATTTTTTCATGCCATCAGCTGTTCCAAACCATCATCCATATTACGGATCGATGATACCGTATTCATCTCAACCACCTCCATATTCTTCTACTCCAACGTGTAATGAATTTTCAGAATTTTCTACACAAATGGCTCTTGGTGGAATGGGTGGTGTTCTTGAAGCCACTCCAGATGCAGAAGATTCAACTTCTACTCGCCGGAGAAGCCCAAAATGGACCACTGAGCAAAATTTGGTGCTCTTAAGCGGATGGATTAAATATGGAACAGACAGTGTTGTTGGCAGAAACCAGAAAGGTGATTTATATTGGGGTAAGATTTCTGAGTACTGTAATGAACATTGCTCATTTGATCCTCCGCGTGATGGAAACTCGTGCAGAAACCACTACAACTACATGAACAAAATATTAGCCAAATGGGTTGGAGCATACAATAACGCTAAGCGTATGCAAAGAAGCGGGTGGTCGGAGGATGATGTATTGTCAAAAGCGCATGAACTATATTCAAGTGCTGGTAATGGAAATTTTAATTTAATGAAGGAATGACTCGCTGTCCGTGACCAACCACGTTACGGTAGTCAGGTAGGAGGAAATACTGGCTCTGGAAGCAGTGGATCTAAAAGAACCCATGAAAATGATGCTAGTGACTCCAACTCTGTAGGATCTAGTGCTCGTCTAATGAGGAGGGATGCTGCTAAGAAAAAAGCTAAAAAGAAAGGTAAGAGCGCAGCTTTGGAAGTGGTCAATGAAGAGTGGAATGAATTCAAACAATTCAAAGCGCAAGAGTTGGATTGATTGGAACAAATAACCACAATGCAAAAAGAGGCAAACCAATTGATTAAAGAAAAGACTCAAGCTAAGAAGATGAAGATGCTTATCAAGCTAACTGAAAAGATCATCTCAACGACAAGAGTAAAGAGCTGTTGCAGAAGTTGAGCCATGATTTATTTGGAAATTAATTATTGTCAAGTAGCTATCTGTATTTTGTCACTTCATGCTTTAATAATGTGTGTTTGTCAGTTTCTCTTTTTATAATGTGTATTTGTCACTTTCTCCTTTAATAATATGTATTTGTAACTTTCTCTTTTAATAATGTTATGCATTAATAATGTTATCAAGTGTTCATGTCTTTTTCATCAATGTAATTCGCGAGTTTCGGCTTTTAATAAGAAAATCTTATCCTTATCCGTGACTTTTGGTTTCAACCACTCAATTTGAGTTCAAGCTTCCAACCATTCAATTTGTTGGTTCAGAACTTATAAATGGAGACTCATCCTTCCATTGATGTACCAATACCACAAATCTCACCTTACTAAAAAATCTCAATGGATCCATCAGAATATCCTTTTGATATCAAAGCTTACAAAAAGCAGTCTGAAATTGACGAGAGGTATATTATCAACCGGTTCCAGGCGCGTCGAAACAAGATAGAGGAAGATTATCCACCTCGTAGCAAAAGAAAATACTTCAAGAGAGATCATGCAGCGGCAAACCAAACACTGATTGACGACTACTTTGCCAATCAACCAACATATGACGATGCAATGTTTCGTCGGTGATTCCGGATGTGAAAACATGTTTTTCTTCGGATCGTTGAGAACCTATCAAGCAATAACAACTACTTCACCCAATGGTTTGACGCAGCTAAAAAAGAAGGTATATCTTCATTAGCAAAATGTACTATAGCCATGCGAATGTTAGCATATGGTGTGGCAGCCGACGCGGTGGATGAATACATCAAAATTGGAGGTACTACAACTTTGGAGTGCTTGTGAAGATTCTGTAAAGGAATCATACAACTGTATGAGCAAGAGTATCTCAGAGCCCCAACTCAAGATTATCTGCAGAGAATTCTTGGTGTTAGTGAGATGCGAGGGTTTCCGGGGATAATTGGGAGTATTGATTGCATGCACTGGGAATGGAAAAAATTGTCCTACAGCATGGGAATGTCAATTTACTCGAGGAGATAAGGGAACCACCATTGTTATTCTTGAAGCAGTTGCATCTCATGATTTATGGATCTGGCATGCTTTTTTTGGATGTCCGAGCACGTTGAACGATATAAACGTTCTAGATCGTTCATCAGTGTTCGATGATGTGGAACAGGGAAATACTCCAAGAGTGAACTTCTTCGTGAACCAACATCCGTATAACATGGCATACTATCTAGCTGATGGAATATATCCTTCTTACCCTACTTTCATCAAATCGATTAGGCTTCCTCAAAGTGAACCAGACAAGCTATTTGCACAACGTCAGGAGGGATGTCGAAAGGACATCAAACGTGCATTTGGAGTGTTGCATGCTCGATTTAAAATCATTCGTGAACCAGCTCGCCTTTGAGACATAGGCGATTTGGCTATCATCATGAGGTCATGTATCATATTGCATAATATGATTGTTGAGGATGAACGAGAGACATATGCTCAACATTGGACCGATTTTGATCAATCTGAGGCAAGTAGGTCTAGTACACAACCATCCTTCTCGACTGAGGTGCTACATGCGTTTGCAAATCATGTTCGTGCTAGATCCGAGTTGTGTGATTCAAATGTGCATCACGAATTGCAAGCTGATCTAGTCAAACACATATGGGCACAATTCGGAATGTTTCGGGGTGAATGAGATTTTTAAGTTTGTGAGTTGAGTTTATTGTACTAATTAAGTTATGTTTGTTTCATTAGTGTTGTGTGTTTATTGTATTGTATTTTAAATTTTCGTCATTGTATGTGCTTTAATAATAACTATCTCTTTTTCTCATTTTTATTATTTGTATTTTTTTAAAAAACGAAAATTATTTCACAAAATTATTTAACTCTTACTAATTTTATTTTAATTTTAATCGATAATTAATTGTTATAGATAATATGTAATCACAAAAAAATAAAAATAAAAATAAAATAGAAAAAAATATGATATAAAATAGTGGGGGTAGGGTGTTGTAATTTTTTAAAAACAAAACCATTGTAAATAGGTGTTAAATAATGGGTGTTGAATAATGAGGTGGAAGAGAGAAAAGATGATGTGGAGTGTTAAAAAAGAAAAATAGGATGTTGTAAACATTGAATCATTGTAGATAGCCTTAGGTTTCTCCTAATGTAATAAATGCTCTCGGGCAAAAAGCTGTGGTACATTTTTTTTTAATTAAATAGATTTCATTAAAATTTAACTCTAATGGGCTTATGGTCATGGATCTACACACGAATCCATATATTGCAAAATGGAGAAAGAAAAACAGCGACTTCATCAGAGAATTAGCTCAGAGCTGGATGGTTGGTCGGAAGTTGGGAACTCACCTGCCAGTTCTGACGTTTACAAGGATGACTGCTTCGCTGCTTCAGGCCAAGCTCACACTTATTTGCCAGAGTAAACAGATCAAGACACAAAGCGGATTCCGGCGAGAAATTGAACCTACAATATTCCTTTCATTACAGATCGACCAACATACCACCTCAACCTCCTAATCCCCTACCTAGCAAAAAGGAAGAACAACATATCTAACCGTAAACCTCCAAATCTGACAAACCCGGAAGACCATCTTCATGACCGAACAATCTTCAATTCGGACCGGTGAATGCTAAAAATCTCGACAGCTTAGTGAGTAGGTTTCTCAATTAAACCCACTTCAGCCTAAATTCGATATTCGCCCTCTATGATCCAAAAAGATACACAATTAATCACCAAGACAAAGCAGAGTAAAACCCACCGATCCGCTCCCCATCTTTTGTTGCACACCACAACAACCACCATGAACAGATGAGCTTTGATCGTTCTCCACCACGGATCTGCTGTGACTTCGCCACAAATGCACTGAGAAGCAGATCTCCACAACCAAACTCTGCCGAAGAAGAAAGAGACTCACTACTGCTTCACTAAAAGATTCCCAAAACCAGCGTTGAAGATCTGAGAATGAAAAAGAAAAAGAAAAAACTGAGATCTACTTTTTGGTGTTTTCGATGAGAGAGAAGGGAGAAAAAAAGGATGGAACGATTGTCCTTATTTGCTTGCTTACATTTTTTTCGACAATTTAATCATGGGTCAACAAAATAAATTACCATGGACAATCAAAAATTAAATTTTTAGCATTTATTTTATTTTATTTAGTTTTCTCTCATCCATATTCAAATCTGGATATAAATGCCCTTCGTAATTTTACAGAGATAACGAACGAAATATCTAGAAGAGATAAAGGTCAAAGGTCAAATATCAACGGGTTATTATTTTATTAACACGATAAAAACTTTTATATCATGTGATAAACATAGATTCACATTTAAATCATTATTTAACGAGGTATAAAATATGTTATCAACCTAATAATGTATTATCTAGCAGATGATGGATAAAGTTACTAGCGATAACATATTTATTAATATTATAACAGTATTTATCAGTATAACACAATATTTATCATGTTAATAAATAAATTATTGCAAAAAATTGATTCATCATTCGTCGAATACATACATTACTATGTAGACATTATATTTGATTCCATGTTAAATAACAACTTAGTTGAGATTCATATGTCATGTGCTATAGTATTTTTTTTATCGTGCTAACAAAATAATTATCCGTCAAAATTGGAACTAATCTCATCCAAATATAACTAATCTCAATCTCATCCAAATATTTGGATCATTAACAAAATACTTATTCAGTTAAAATTATGTTAGGGGCATGTTTGTCCAGATTTTAATGAGATATGATGAGAGAGAAATATGTGTGAAAGAACTAATTATGAAGTCATCTATAGCTATTCTTTATAATTACCCCTTAATCATATAGATACATCTCAAAGTTGTGGTGTGGTCTAAAGCTCTCCCAGCGGTGTTGATGGATAAGTGTAAGTGGAACAAATGTTTAGGGTCCAAATATTTTGGGTCATTTCTAGAAAAAAAAAATAGAGTTTAAATTAAAAACAATTTAGGGTAAAAAAAAACAATTAATATAGAAAAATGTCAAAAATTTTATTGTTGGCACATGATCTCCAAATTTATTGGGCCGTCCTGAACTCTCCATATAATGTCCACTTAGCATTTTGCTCATAGTATGATCTCCCATCATTGGTTTAGAACCTCTGAGACTTGGATATACCACAATTAAGTTTCCTTTTTCGCTGTAAACTTATTGATGATGTGATTTAAAGTGTTAGATGGCTTCCGGAAAAAAAATCCTTTAATTTTTTTTTCCAAATGAAACCAGAACACATATAGAAAACCTCAATTTCCGTTTCTAGTTCATTTGTTCCAACTGTCTCTAGAATAAGTAATCCAAGATTAAGTAAACTGATTGTCCCAAAAAAACTTTAAATAAGTCAATGGGATTGGAGATAAGGCCAATATTTGTAATAACATATATATTCAAATATTTTATGAATAATCATTTCTTCAGCCACCATCCGTCGTGGACATGTAGAATCCTGATGAATCTTTTTATTTTTACCGTTCCTTAAAGATGTATGTCTTAAAGTTTTTGTTTGTTTCACAAAGATATAATTTTTAGGGTTTCAATGTAAAAGTTATGGTTGTTTATCACTTTTACCCTTATTAATTAAATACAAAATATAGTTATAAAAGAATCTACTTTGAATAATAACAGTATCCTTTGTTATCTTCTCCGCGAATTGACTACTTCATGTTGAATGTGATCTAAAGGACATGATTGCTTGTTAAATTTTTACACACAAACTAAAAGATAACAAATTCTATCATAAAATAGGTTTCACATATCAACCAGTGGAATTATCAAAGATCTATTTTGTTTTTTCGTTTCCTTTCTCTAATTCCTTGATCTGTTGAAGAAGCCAAAGGGCTTCTTCACGGGCTTGAGAAACGGCTACCACTTCCAAGGAAGGCAGCAAGCGCACAAATTACCCAATCCTGACACAGGGAGGTAGTGCAATAAATAACAATACCGGGTTGTTTGAGTCTGGTATTTGGAATGAGTACAAGTCTGGTGCCAGCAGCCACGATAATTCTAGCTCCAACAATGTATATTTAAGTTGTTGTAGTTAAAAAGCTCGTAGTTGAACCTTGGGATGGGTCGGTCGGTCCACCTTTCGTGTGCATTGATCGGTTTATCCCTTCGGTCAGCAATAAGCTCTTGGCCTTAACTGACCGGGTCATGCTTCCGGTGCTATTACTTTAAAGAAATTAGAGTGCTCAAAGCAAGCCTACGCTCTTGATACATTAGCATGGGATAACATCAGAGGATTTTGATCCTATTATGTTGGCCTTCGGGATCAGAGTAATGATTAACAGGGACAGTCAGTGTAATGACCATCACCCTTACCTAAGGATGGGTATTGGAGGAATCGAGGAAATCTCATTATTTATTGAGGATGAACGAAGAAAATCCCAAGAAAAATACCAAGGAACGAAGGAAACGGGCAAAACCCGTTCTAAGAAGTCAGATGATCAAGTAAAACCTGCCATTACCGAGAATCACTCGGCAGAACAGGCTGCCGGGTAGGATTTTACCGAGCAAAATCCAAGAATTGTGACCCAATATCTAAGGAAGAATGATCATCGACGAAATCAAGTCCATGAGATACCTAAGGACAAAAGATGGAGTTTTGATGAAAGATGAACGAGAGAATTGTGATAAGGAATCATTGTGGCAAGAAAATACCACTGATTCCTGGTAATGCCAGGACCGGACTCTGCACCGAACGAGAGAATCCTCGCCAAGTACCTGTTTATTCGAGCCACGAAATGTCTGACAGTAACCGGCCGAGAACCACCAAACCGGCCAGCGGTTGACTAAACTGGCTTTGACCGACCATTAGTCAGTAGTGACCGGCCGAGACTTGTCATCACGGGCATTCCCCAAGTGACACCTGCTTGGACGTGTGTCACCAGCCACCAACATGCGTCCATGAAAGCTTCTTATCTCCTTGCTTATAAATACAAAGTCCCAGTTCAATATTTTCAAGAGAGGAAGATAGAGAAAATTAAGAAAACAGTAAGACAAGTACTGCCAAGCAGTCTGTTACCGAGAGATTCTGCCAGTGATCCGAGTAACATCGAGGAAGCCCAGATTTTGCAGAGAAGTTGCTGATAGTACCGTAAAGCTGTCTGATTGTGCCGAGAAGCTGCCGATAATGATGGGAAGCCTCATCGTACCAAATCTTGTCGACGAACGCGTTCTCCACCCGGTAAGCGCCTAAGACTTGGATTTTATCCTAGAATTTGTTTCTTGGATTTTTAATGAGTTGAAGTCTCAGATCTGATCATATATATAAAGGAGAAGTTGAATCAAGTTGAGATTTAGTCCTAAGAAACCTCATATCTAATTGTGGTCGTGAAGAAGAGTGGAAGACAAGCGTGAGAACCTTTTGCCGATGACTGTGAGTTTTGTAGCATGTGTGGTAGCACAAGAGTGTTTGGGTGGTAAAATTGATTGGTTTATTGCTTGTTTGCTTTATTATCTTATTGATTTCCTTAGTGATTTTTTATTTGTATTCATGCATGGGTAGATGGTCATAGTACCTAGCCTAGGTAGTTATTTACTAAGTATGGTTTGGATGGGAGATTGTATTTATTATATGTGTCATATAGACAGTATGATTCTTGCAATCTATGAAAGTGGCCGAGTGTGGATTACTCACGTGACTAATTGTTTGTGGCTAGTGAAGCATGTCATAGAGTGAGTAGGTTAGAGTTTCCTGAGTGGTCTCAACATTAATGTGAAGGTTGTCAAGGGAGAGTAAAGCCGAAGGCTATCAAGTCGAGTTTCTAGAATTAGGGGGGGGGGTTACATAATTGAGTCTAACAAGTTTTACTTGTTATTGTATGCATCATATTAGTTGTTTATATGTTTACTTGATGATTGTTGCATGGAATTTTGGGTTGGGATTACTAACTTGTTAGAGGGTTTTCCTGTCTCATTGAGTAATCTACCTTTTGTTTTGCAGGAAACCTTAGAGGGAACCATTAGCGGGCCCTCAGGACGGTAGAACCACTGGTGTAGAATTTTTTTTCTTTTGTAAAAGATGGTTTGATTTATGGTTGTAAAACGTGTTTTGTAATGGGCCAATAAACGTTTTGGTGTTGGATACTTGTTTGAGATATTTATAAGATATAATTCGTTAATTTCCTTTCAAGTGGGTTTCGATGATATTAGTCTCGTCCAGACTAACAAAACACTCGGTCACGATATGGGTTGAAAAGCCTAAGGTTGCATAGCCGGAAGCCGTGATCTTAGTGGGATGGTGTCACGAGTGAACTGACTAAGGCCTAGATTTTTTCTAAGCCTCAGTTAGATCATTCAAGATAACCATCATTGGAGCGGTCACTGACAGTTCTTGGCTGGTCTGGTCATATATTGATTTGTATCCGCTACAGTCGGTGTAATACCCCGGTCTGTGACCTAAAATCCCGATGGAACGAACACGATCGTGGGTAAAGGATCCAAGTGAGGAATGAAGTTGGATGGAAGAACTTAGATCAAAGACCCAAAGATAATGAGAAAAAGGAATCGCCGAGAAGAAACAAGGGCTGATTCTTCAGAGAAAAAATCTTAGAAAATTTTCTAAGTATTGGAGAAGGATCGAACCAAGTATTGTAAAGGAAAGAGGAAGTATACAGAGCCAACTATTAAGTGAAGGATTTCAAGATGTTAAAAGAAGAAGAAATAAAGCTTTAAGAAGCTAGGAAGATGATATATTAAAAATAAAGAGGTTATCGAGAGGTGCCGCGAGCTATCGAAAGCTACCGAGAACACGAGAAACCACCGAGACAAGCGAAAAGAAGATCTTAAGAAGCTAAGTCCCGTAAAGCTGATCAAAAGAAAGTTTGGAGCAAGTTAGATGATATTCAAGACAGAATAAGGCTAGTAAAAGGAAGTTAAACAAAAAAAAGACCATTTAGAGAACTCAAGGCGTACCAGAGCCGATATATTGTCACCACCAAATGGTAAGGTTGTTTGGCAAAGCTAGAAATGTGAATTAAGACTTTTGAGAGTCTTTAAGGGCAAAAGAGGAGTTTTTATTGAAGCAACATCAGTTTTGATAGATGAAAAGTTAATTTGGAATGAGGCATACGGTAGCCGGACGAGAAAAACCTGTCGATAAGCAACGGCAGAACTATCGATGACAGAAGGATTTGCTCCAATGGTTGACTCTATTTCTAAGTATATAATATTTTAATTTTATTAACTAATAAAATTTCTCTAAAAATAGAAGAATGAATAGTGTTGTTTCAAATTTGGAGAAATACTATTTATTTCTCTATTTTTAGAGTAAGTTATAAAGTACCATTAGAGATGATTTTGCTCTAAAAATAGAGGACCATTAGATATGCTCTAAAGTAATGAAACTATCTTTATCTTAACCAAAAATAATTTTACATTTTTATATGATTTTTAAGTGGAGTCATTGAAAATACAGCAGTGTATGTACAAAGCATTAACTAGAGCTGTGCAGGTACAAAGCAAGATGTACAACACTATAGCATATGTTTTCACCGTAACTTTATGGCGACTAATATTCATATTTGTCATCTCCTGATAATAAAAAAAAAATTTTGTTGTTAAAGGGTTTTTTTGAATTAATTAAATGGAAGAGAAATTAAAGTTTTTTTTTTTGAGAAAAATAAAACCTAACCAGGAATGCCAGTTGGGTCCGGTTAGGGCTACAGACCGAAATTGATAAGCTAAAAACCGGCCTAAACCAGAATAGACCACACTTTGCCGGAAAAGCTTTCGCCACGTCGTCTCCGTGAAGATCCACGCCGTTCAGACCAAGGAAGAGGATTCGTCGTCGAGAAGAAACCAATCCGACCCAAAACATCAAGCCACCGAGTGAGAGAAAAAAGGTTACTACGCCTCGTTGGCCCGATTTCACCACCACTGGAGGGGTATTGACTTCGTTGGAGGACAGGAGCGGTGGAAGGTCAGTGGATCTTTGTCAGAAAGCCGAGAACAGAAGTCGGGTTATGGATCTGGAAACGCCGTCCTCAAGCATCTCGGGTGATTTTAAAAGTTCTGGTAAAATCAAACGGCCTCAATTGCGTTAATTCTAGCCAAAGGCACCGAAAACGAGTACAATCCATAACTTCGATCCGTTTTTAAAAGTAAAACGATAAGTTTGAAAAATGAAACAAGCCCTTTAAACAAAACCCGGACCCAAAGCTAGAGGAGACACTGAGAGATGAAAAATGAAACTCTAGATCAAAGCCAGCCATAACATCGATGAAGAAGCCGACACATGCTGGAAGGAAGCCACTAAAACGCCCTAAAGAAACAGACAATTATCAGAAAAGAAAGCCAACCAATCACCACATGAGAAGCTGATGGATGTCAGACTGAAAGTCAGTTTAAACAACCCGAACGGCGAAGATTGAACTTAAAATCCACACTCTAAACCCTCCCAC
Organism: Cardamine occulta; assembly: GCA_028015245.1. Taxonomy (NCBI): domain Eukaryota; kingdom Viridiplantae; phylum Streptophyta; class Magnoliopsida; order Brassicales; family Brassicaceae; genus Cardamine; species Cardamine occulta. The sequence continues at coordinate 12,009,435 of CM051370.1, read as the reverse complement.
AGCTCCTGCAGAAGAAAGGTAGCCAGAGAGGCAAATCGAAAATCACCTAAAATATCTCTCTGACTGCTAGGATTTTTAAGATTACATATGATTCAGTTTTTAAGCATGTTCCGTTAGATTCCGCGTGAATAGTTTATTTTTCAATTTTTAAACATAGGTTCATGGAATCAAAATCACGATATAATAACGTTTATTTTCAAAATTCGACACAGTGGATCATCAAAAGTTAATAACAAAAAAAAAAGACATTGGAAAAAAGAAGCTTGTAGTCGATAAAAGTGTCTACGGCATAACATTGTCGTGAGTGTGTTGTTGTCATCTTTCAATAACATTTTTTTATATATAACTTATGAGAAAGATATAATCTACAGCCACATAAAACAACAATACAAGTGAATAGACAAAAGCTTCTTGTTTCGCAATACAACTACTCAAGTTTCCGAGCATGAAGAAAAAGCCAAAACTCCGGCGGCCAAGGGTTACTACTTTTGGTCGAATAATACCTGCTCCATGTACTCGTATCGCTCTCACCACCGTGACCACTTCCTTCCATATCACTCTCTTCGGCGTTCCCCGGTTTAAATATGAACAAACCATGGCCTGTTCCTGGCGTACTAAACAACCAATCATACACATCCCAAAACACTTGAACCGGTTGTTTATCTACAAGAACGGTTTGGTTCCCTCTAAATTTCCATTGTAGATTCTTGACTTGTACCAACACAATCCCATCTATACTTATCCACATCTCTGGTTCCTTAGGCCCCGAGATCGAGCTTTCGACGGTTATCTCATGCTCTTTTTTCTTATCGTAAAACTTAGCCCTTGTCGAAAAAGATTTCTTCCCAAACACGTTTTCTTTCTTGTAAAACAAGGCAGCCTCAACCAAAGCCGGCCTTGACTTTGTTCTCTTGAAAGCCTTCTTCTTATAATCACCCACCAACAAAACCACCTCTTCGTCAGAGACAAGAGCCACGTAGAAGTCCGAGCTTGGCTCGGGGCTAGTCGCGAATTTCGCAGACCTGAAATCCCAATACACCTCTACAGGGTTACCTTCGACCTCAAACGTTTTGTATCCTTTCTTGTTCCAGAAATGCCATGGTTTGAGATCAACCTTACAACAATAATTCATATCGCCTTCCTCGCTAGTGACCATGACCGAAAGCGAATGGTTCATGAGATTCTTGGACCAAAGAATCGTCGCATTTCTCCAAGATCCGAATATATGCGTTTGGTAGATGCATGTCACGGTGCTTTGTGCTGTCTTATACATTACAGGATCCTCTGTTATCTTCTCTGCGAATTGACTACTCCCTGTCGAATGGGATCTAAAGGACATGATCGCTTCTCAACTTTTTACACACAAATTAAAAGATAACAACTTCTATCGTAAAATAGGTTTCACATATCAACCAATGGAATTATCAAAGATCTGTCACATGCCCGTGAAGAAGCCAAATGGCTTCTTCAACAGATCAAGGTATTGGAGAAAGGAAACGAAAATAAATGAGAGATCAAATTGAGAAGATAAGTTTTTGGGAGAATTTTCTGGAGATTTTTGGATAGAGATAGAGAGGAGAAAATAGATTAAAGAAGAATGATTGGGAGAAGAAGAGAAATCTCCATGTAAGGATGATGATGACGCGTAAGGACGTTGAAGGATGTCTCATCTTATCAAAACAGAAATTGTTTTTGTTTTGCAATATCCGTTTTTACTTTCTATTTTTTATTTTTTAGTGGGTAAAAAACATATAATAATAACAAATCCAGTTGGTTTTCTTCAATGCCAGTTGTTTTGTTTTGCTTGAAATACAACAAAATATTTGACTTTCTCTATTTATTTTTGGTTATGTTCTGTTTATTAGTTGGTTTCATATTTTCAAGAACTTATAAGAGTTATTAAATTAGTTAGTACAAAGGGTTTCTTTATTATATTGTCTTCCCCTTTTGTTGTTACAAAAAAAAAAGTATACTTCTGTTTATACTGTAAGGATCTTATCATCTTCTGGGTTCATTAAATCACACATGGAGAACAACTGGATCGTAATTAAATAAAAATTCATAAAGATTAGGATATAAGATAGATTTGTATCAAATGTTGTGAGTCTCTGATAGTATGTTATATAAATGATTAAAAATTTACTAGGTTCAACTAAATGGCCAGATAGTACTGTTAATATTCCTTGAAACTATTGAGCTATGGAAATCAATAATTATATTCATGCCTCAAGTTGAGGTTATATATATAGAGAGGGATATCTTACAAAGGAAACTAAATATACAGTAAGTAATGACAAGATCAATAAGAAGAGCTGTATGTGATCGTTGGAGGAGAAGGGGATCTTCTATCACACCTCCTCAAAATGAACAGGCGGGAGTTAGTCCAATCTTGACTAGTAGCGTTTGAAACTGTGTGCGGGGTAGGGGTTTAGTGAGTGCGTCAACTAATTGGTCGGATGAGGTAACATGGGTGACCCGTAGTTGACCGCTTTGAACAAATTGTCGGACGGAATGATAGTCTAAGGCAATGTGTTTCATGCGGGAGTGGATTCGCCGCCAAGTATGTAGCACTAATGTTGTCGCAGTAGATCACTGGTTTTGTTGTTCCTTTGATGCCTAGTTCGTCCAAGAGCGAAGAGATCCTACATATCTCAGCTGTAGTTGAGGCAAAGGACCGATATTCCACCTTGGTCGATGAACGAGACACACCCATTTACTTTTTTGAGGAACAGGCAATCGGGTGACTCCCAAGATAGAAAATGTATACACTAGTAGACGTGTAGTCATCTTTGTTGCCTCCCCAATCTTCATCGGTAAACGCATAGAGGTTTGGTTTATTTTCAGCCCGAAGATGAATGCCATGTGACAAAGTGCCTGCAAGGTATTGAAGTAGACACTTCAAGGCAGACCAATGATCTGTCACGGGGCGGTGCATGAACTGTGAAAGTTTGTTGACGATGAACAAGATATCCGGTCTTGTGAGCGATAGGTATTGAAGGCTGCCGACAATGCTGTAGAATTCGGTGGCGTCGTCCAAGGTATGACCTGAGTGAAGCGAAAGGGTGGAGCTGGAGCACATGGGCATCGGTACGGACTTGGCATCAGTCATTTTTGTCTTGTGTAAAAGATCTGTAATATAGTGACGTTGATTAAGATGTAAGTCCTGTTTTGTTCGAGTGACTTATATACCAAAAAATAAGATAAATCACCCAATTCTTTAAGTGAAAAACGAGTACAAAGGAAGGTGATAAACCGGGATATGTGTGGCGAACTGTTTCCAGTGATGATGAAATCATCAACATAAACAAGCATGTAGAGAAGAACATTGTCCTTATTGTAGATAAAGAGTGAGGCATCTGCAACCGAATTTCTGAGGCCGGAGTGTAGAATAAAATTCCTTAGCTCATTGTACCAAGCACGTAGCGCTTGTTTGAGACCATAGACTGCTTTCCAAAGTCTACAAATAACATGATGGTTATCCTTATATTGGAACTCTGGTGGCTGGACCATGTAGACTTCGTCTTGTAGATGTCCTTGGAGAAACGCATTGTTGACATCTAATTGTTGACATCTAATTGCTTCAAGGGTCAGTCTTGGGTGACAGCCGTACTAAGGACAATGTGAATGGTGGCTAACTTGATAACTGGACTAAATGTATCTTGATAATCTATGCCGAGTCTTTGATTGTATCTTTTTGCCACGAGGCGAGCTTTGTAGCAATCGATAGTGCCGTCAGGTTTCCGTTTAATTGTAAATATCCACCTGCAACCAACAACATTTGATGCATTATATTTATGACCAAGTATGGTTTCTTATCTGTGAATTGATTTCTTCATTCATGGTTGTACGCCAATGAGCACTCTTTATAAACAAAAATAAGCATGTTGAGTAGGAGAATAGCCAAGAAAAACACATGGTGTTGATCTAGCATCTAATTTATGATTTGTATAAGGTTTTAACCAAGGAAAACATAAGCACCCAAATACACGTAATTTTTTATTATTTGGAGAAATGTCACACAAACGATTAAAAGGGATTTGAAAACCAAGATGTTGTGATGACATTCTATTAATAAGGTAAACCGATGTGCCAAAAGCATACGTCCAATAGGACTTGGGCATTGATGCATGAGGCATAAGGGCTAAGCCCATCTCAACAATATGGCGATGACGCCTTTCAGGGATTCCACTATGCTCAGGTGTGTGTGGAGGACTTTTCATGTGAGATATACCATGACTCAAGAGGAATTTCCGTAGACCAATATATTCACCCCCATTGTCCGTATAGAGCGTTCGCAATTGAGATTGAATTCGATTTTCAACCAAACTTTTGAACATCGTAAAACCTGTGATTTTTTTGTTTTAAGAGATACAACCATGTATATCTAGTAAAATGATCAACAAATATAACATAATATTTAAACCCATCAACGGAAGCAAGTGGTGAGGTCCAAACATCTGAAAATAAAATGTCTAAAGTAGAAGTAGTAAAAGGCAACTTATGCATTTTGTTAATAGAACAAGCAGTGCAAGGATGAGCAAGCAAAGCATTATTGGAAATAGGTAGATTAAATTGAGAAATGAGTTTTTGCAAAATAAGTGAAGAAGGATGTCTGAGGCGTGAATGCCAATCAGATAAATAAGTCTTAACGGTGGAAGCAAACGCTAGAGATGGTGGTGCAGATGATTGGTGTTTGGGCCACTCATAAGTACCATTCTTAGGTTTGCCTTCCAGAAAAAGAGCTCCCATTTGTAAATATCCCTCACCTGAAAGTAAGTGGGTGTAAAAGTAACTACAACTCCATTAGTGGTACACAATTGAAAAACAGAAATACGATTTTTATTAAACGAAGGAACACATAAGACATTATTTAAAAAGAAAGGGTTAGTATAGGATGGTAATGAAGAAGAACCAGAGTGTGTGATTGGTAGGAAAGAACAGTCACCAAGGAGTACATCGTCGCCGCCACCATATGGATTGTGAGCCGCGAGTTTACCCAAGTACGCAGTCATATGGTGTGAGGCTCCAGAGTCAACCAACCATGTCGACGAGTCAAACAGCATTGCAACATTACCCCGAGGAGTAGGCTGGTGAGTCCATGGCTGAAACTGGGAAGCTTGTTGTGGATACTGTGGCTGCCAATGTGGTGTTGAAGTTTGGCCTTTAATCAGACAAAATTCATGGCAATATTTGGCGCTATACCCTTTGACACCACACGCTTGGCACTTGGCGAGGTATTGCTTTGTAAACAGCGGCTGATTATTGTTGAAAGATCTTTGTTGAGGAGAAAGGTTATTGTAGCGGCCTTGATTGTTATTAGGGGTCCGATATTGGTGACGTGAGTGAGAGTCTGTAGCATTAGCTACAATGGGAGCAACAGAGACTAAATCAGTGCAAAATATCATCGCTTCTCGATTGAGGAGACGCTCGTAAAGCTAAGTGTAGGAGATAGGGTTGTCACAGCCATTGATTGCATCAATCTCGGGTTTATACTCCTCGCCCAGACCAGCAAGTATCTGCTCCGTGAGATCTTCAGAATCCAGAGGATTTCCTAGAGGAGCAAGATCATCAGATTTGGCTTTCATGAAGTGGAGATATTCGCTGATTGATTTTGTCCCTTTGACACATGTTCGGAGTTGATATTTCAGTTGACGGATATGACCTCGAGTCGGGTTACCCAACGCTTCAGCAAGTCTGTCTCAGACCTCCTTTGTTGTGGTAGCAGGGGAGACAAGGGATTGGATGGATTGAGTCAGAGCACCGATCATGGCACTGTATAACAGGCGATCTTGACGGCACCATGGAGCATAAGCTGGATATGGAGCAGCAACGCCATCAACAATCAGCGTAGGTGCTAGTACATCGGACGAAGCATCTATGAAGTGTTGAAGCTCATGTCCTTCAAGCAAAGCACATACTTGGCTCTGCCACATGAGGTAGTTGTGAGGTGTTAGCTTGGTAACACTAGACATATTCACGGATAACAAGGTGCTTTGAGGATCTCGTGCGTTGAACACCAACGTGCATTATGCAGTTGAGTCTGAAGCCATAGTAACAAGGAGAAGAGAGATCTAGAGGAGATCGTAAACAGAGTGATAATAGAAACGTAAAAAAATATTCTGAAACTGGTAAAACAATGAAGAAGAAGAATTATGTTTGTAAAAAATAATTAAAATAAATTATTGGTAAAATTTATAAGTAAGAGTAATTAAAGAGTGAATGAAAATAAAAAGTATGGCAAATACAAGAAAATAAATATCTATTGGCCGCAAAAATTAATTATGAATAATAAAAGATTTAAAATAAACCAATGATAAGGATTTGAAACTGAATGTGGATATATTTTGAGGTAACTTTAAAACCATTAGATCACTAAATATTTTGATATTTAGGGCCTTAAAATTTTATAAATAAAATAGGGTCCTAGGCGAATGTTTAAAATTTTCTTTCCTAAGCACGGCCCTGTTCATGCCTCAAGTTAAGGTTATATACATAGAGACGGATATCTTACAAAGAAAACTAAATATACAGAAGTAATGATAAGATCAATTAGAGGAGTTGTATGTGACCGTTGGAGGAGAAGGGGATCTTCTATCAGAAACAAATATCATCGAGCTATCACTACTCTGATAATTATCGAGCTATCACTACTGTGATTAACAGTTATCAAAATATATAGTATATACTGTAATAGTATGTAAATAACCAAATTCCAGAAGAAATTAGGTAAATTAATCTCGGCTCGCTAAATGGCACCAATAGAGATCATATATATATATATATATATCGAAACTCTAAACAAATATATGTATATAACCGTAAAACGCATTAGAGGGAAAGTCTCTCAGGCACGAAGTACGAGAAGCTATTAGAAGAATAGTTTTCAAAAGAAAACAGATCTCACTAGTTCTTTATTACTAAAAACAGAAAGTTTAACCTCACCGGAGTTCAATTAAAAGCTTCTAGTCCACTTCCGGCGACCCCAGATGGGTGAGTCCGATGTAGAAGACGTCCTTCATACCATTGGGCTAGACTGTTAAGGCATCTTTATTCACCCTTCTTCTCAGTTCAGGTTGTCTAGAAGATCTGCAAATTTATGTCTTGGTCGGCCAGTTCATAAAGCTTGGATGACTTCTTCTACTAGCTCCTCTAGTTTTCTTACCGGGTACTCCGGTCCTTTTCTGTACGGTTACAGTTAAAGTTTGTGTTCACTTTTGGTACTAGAGTACTTCTTTCTCTCGCTTAACTCAGGATACGATGTTGAACAAGTACACCAGACAGGAGAAAGGAAAGTGGATCCCTGTCCCTTTTACTGGAAGAAGAAGGTCACCGCTAAAGATTCCAGCAAGTGATAATTCCAAACTCATTGAAGCCCATAAGTTTACTCTCATTGGGAGAGTCACCAATCTCATCATTCAACACTCGAAAGCAGTTGTTGATTACATGCTGTAGTACTGGAACATAGAGAATGTAAAGGGCAAAGATCTCGGCCCGGAAAAGTTTCAGTTCAGTTTTGCAACAGAAGAGGATCTCAAGGCAGTCCTTAGAAGAGCTTCTTATCATTTTAAAGGATGGATGCTTCTAGTGCAACGTTGGGAGCCTGTCATTTCTCCTCACTTACCATCTCAAATCTCATTTTGGGTAAAAATTGAGGAGATCCCTACCCACCACTGGACGGACCAATCTGTTAGAACTATAGGTAAGGATCTAGGCTTTCTTGAAGAAAGAGATGTGGAACAGGGGAGACTCAGGGTCTGTATCAATGGTCTTCCTCCTTTATAGATGTCAATGTCTGTTCAATGGCCTACAGGAGAAGTATCATCGGTAAACTTTGTGTATGAAAAATTGATTAAGCATTGTTTTACTTGCTTCTCTCTTCTTCATGAGAAACGAGATTGCCCTAAAGAAGGCAGAACTGAGAGAGAGCCATGTCAGTTAGGGTTCAATCAAGAAAAAATGTTGATACGTATTGATGACGATAAGTGCAGGAAAGATTATCGCAGGGGAAGATCTAGTCACCATTACGAGAAGAAATAATCTCCACGATAATCCATATCATGCTACAGATCGTATGATGAGAGACGTAGATCACAAGCAACCTTTTGTGAGGTGCGAGGTTCGGAGAGAACAGAGTATCATAGGGGGATAAGATAAGTAACTCCCTACGGCTCATATAATACACAAGGTTTGTACGATGGGGAAAACAGAATTCACCTTAGAAGTTTCTCTAGGCACGAGGGTGATCGCTCAGGACAAGGAGAATCAGAGGGGAGAAAGAGGCCTGAATATGCATATAGAGAGGCTCTAAGAGCTCTAGATGATTCATATCACCTCCGTTCTAGGAGTAACCAGAGGGAAGGTTCTATTCGAACTCACATGTCACCAAAGCCAGTCACTGAGTCTAACAGAGCGTCGGCGAGCCAAGAAAAAGGAGATGATTCTAACAATTCTCGCTCCCATCGCCCTGTACTAGAAAGATTATCTTTTGGAGAACAAACTGAGATTCATGACCAACCAATGGCTAAGTCATTGTTCCAATGAGATCTTCAAGATATTGAAATTCACTATACGGATGTTAACAATCAAGTTATGCTAGACCAGAATAGACCAGCCTAGTTCCAAGTCAGAATTTCCTCTTCATTTGTACCAAATAGTTTGGAAGACATACTGCAGGATGCAGCATTCTCCACCTTACCACTAAATGTGGAAGCAGTTAGAACACCAGCCACGCTCAGGCTAGGACGAAGTACTGAGGAGGTGACTGTCACAATGTGAAAAAAAAACTCCAGTAAGCAAAATGAAGTATACCAAGAAATCAGTGAACCCCCGAGGATCCAGAAGTCCTTTGCAAGGAGCTAGCTTGAAAAAAGCAGAGTTTGTGTTGGCTACTAAATCAAAAGGGTCACCTAGAAAGAGACTCTGTGTGGGAAACTCAGCTGGTAACCAAGAAACAGGACCACAAGCCTCTGATCAAGCCCCTCATGTAGTGTTGATTTCTGCAAGGTGCAAGAAGGCAGTGGATTTTTGAAACTGTCAAGAACTTGGGAGCTCCTTTACAGTTCGTCGTCTCCGGAAATGCTACTTGCTTTCTTTCCGGATATTTTGTTCCTAATGGAAACAAAGAATCAAGATGACTTTGTGTTTCGTGTTGTTGATTGGATGGGTTATACATATAAGTTTATAGTGCCGCCTGTGGGACTTAGTGGAGGATTAGCTTTGCTCTGGGAGGGAGATGTAGATCTTGAGGTTTTGGAGTCATCTCCTAACTTTTTGGACACTAAGGTTTCAGCCAGAGGTAAAGCTTTTTACCTAACTCTGGTTTATGGAGAACCGACAGTTCCGTTGAGAAGACAAATTTGGAATCAACTATCCACATTAGGGGAAAACAAAGAGGAAGCTTGGCTACTCACAGGAGATTTCAACGAACTTCTGGATAATCATGAAAAAAGGAGGCCCTGAGAGAAGTCAAGGTTCATTTGTAGACTTTCAGAGTTTTATGTCCATAAATGGTCTATGGGAGGTCAAGTATTTTGGCCATCCTTGGAGAGGCATGCGTAATGACCATTTTGTGCAAGTTAGATTGGATAAAACTGTGCCAAACATCGCTTGGATTGAATCATTCCCATCTAGTGGAACGAAGTATTTGAGGTTTGAAGGTTCAGATCACTAACTGTTAGTCACATGTATTGATGAGGAAAGAGTTAAACACAGGGGAATGTTTCGGTTTAATAATAGACTCAGGGAAAAAGAAGAAATTACTGCACTGGTAAATTCAGTTTGGAGTTAAGAGGAAGATGCGTCAGTGCAGACAAAGATTAATAAATGCAGAGCAGGGATAATAAAATGGTCAAAGCTGTAAGCTATAAATTCTGCAAAAATGATAAAGGAAACTCAATCTGAGCTGGAAGTAGTGTTATCGACTGTGATCCCTGATCCAAATCAAATTGAAAAACTATCGGCAATTCTGGAGAAGGCTTATAAAGAGGAAGAACAATTCTGGAAACAGAGAAGCAGTATTAACTGGTTACAATGTAGTGATCACAATTCTAGTTTTTTCAATGTGGCGACAAGAAACAGAAGAGTACAAAACTGTCTAACGGTTCTGGAAAATGAAGAAGGAATTCCTTTCCATGAAGAACACGAAATTACGCAGATCATTGCGGATTACTTCAACAAGATTTTTACCTCGGGAGAAAATGAGGATTATTCAGTTGTCAATGAAGATTTGGAACCAGTGGTGTCTCAGGAAACTAATCTGAAATTGATAAAGATTCTGGATAGTCTGGAGATTAAGGAGGCTCTGTTTGATATTAACTCCAACAAAACCCCAGGACCAGATGGTTTCTCTGCTGGGTTTTTTTCAATCATACTGGGAGATCATTGGAGAAGATATGGTGAAGGATATTCAGTTATTCTATACATCGAAGAAGTTTCCAAGGAGAATGAATGAGACTCATATTAGACTCATCCCCAAGGGATCAAGTCAAAAAGGAGTAGTGGATTATAGGCCAATTGCATTGTGTAATGTTTATTACAAAATTATGGCTAAGACTATGTCCAAGCGATTGCAGCCGCTGTTATGTGATATGATCTCTGAGAATCAATCGGCGTTTATGCCAGGTTGAGTGATATTTGATAATGTTTTGATAACACATGAAATAATGCATTATCTACATATGTCCACAACTTCAAAGAGAGGGGACATGGCCATAAAAACCGATATGTGTAAAGCTTATGATAGGATTAAGTGGAGTTTCCTCAAAACCATTTTGGAGAGGCTATGCTTCCATGAAGATTGGATTAGTTGGATCCTTGAGTGTGTTACGTCTGTTTCATACTCATTCCTTATCAATGGATCACCACAAGGAAAATTCTACCCGTCAAGAGGTCTAAGGCAATGCGATCCCCTAAGCCCGTACCTCTTTATCCTTTGTACGGAGGTTTTATCTGGTTTAAGTCACAAAGCTCAGTTGGATGGAAGACTTTGAGGCATTCGTGTGTCCTTAAAGGGACCTAGAGTGAATTATCTTTTATTTGCCGATGACACAATGTTTTTCTCTAGAGCGGATGAGGCTAATAGTGTGGTGCTTAGCGGAATTATTAGCAGATACGCAGCAGCTTCCGGACAAGCTATCAGCCTTGACAAATCTTCAATAACTTTTGCGGCTAAGACTCCAAGAGCTAGTAAGGAAAAAATTAAGGCTATACTCCAAATTTCCAAAGAGGGTGGTAATGGTAAATATGTAGGATATTCGGAGAACTTTGGCCAAAGGAAAATGGATATATTCACCTCTATCGTAGATAGAATTCGATAGAAATCCCATAACTGGTCTTCTTAGTTTTTGTCTATTGCCGGAAAGCTAATCATGCTTTAAGCGGTGTTATCATCAATGCCGGCCTATTCGATGACTTGCTTCAAGCTACCAGTTTCCTAATGCTCCAGAATCCAGTATTTGTTTACTAGATTTTGGTGGGATGATCGTCCGGGGAAACGCAAAATGAGTTGGGTGGCTTGGAGTAAATTAACTCAACCAAAAAATGCAGAAGGATTAGGTTTTAGAGACGTTGAGCATTTTAACGACTCCTTGTTGGCTAAGCAAAGCTGGAAACTTATCTCAGAACTGGGCTGTCTCTGGTCTAGAGTGTTGAAGGCTAAGTACTACCCAAATGATATAGTGATGGAAGCACCTTTAACTTCCATGCCGTCCCATGGATGGCGTAGTATCATCGCAAGCAGAGAGATTCTCAAGGAAGGACTTGGTTGGTTGATTGGTGATGGAGAACAAGTTAAGGTTTGGGAGGACGCATGGTTATCTACGAGTTACCCTCTCAGACCAATGGGTCCAGTCCTGGATATGGCTCAAGATTTAAGAGTTTCTGACCTGCTGGATAGGGAGACAAAAAGGTGGGACTGGGAAGCTATAAGATTTTATTTACCCCAATATAAACAGGTGATAAGGCTTCTTCCCAATGGTTCTACAAGATGCTCTGATAGATTGAGTTGGTTACCGGTGAAATCTGGCATTTATACTACATGATCGGGTTATGGAGTGAGCCTAGCTGCCACGTTGCCAAGTTACCAAACGGAGTTCAACTGGCAAGCAAAGGTCTGGAAGATTAAGGCAGTGCCTAAAATAAAAAGCTTCCTCTGGAAGGCTAGTGCAGAGGCTATATATGTGGGTAGTCAGTTGGTCAGAAGGGGTATCACAGATGATGGAATATGCAAGAGATGTGGACTGTTTGAAACTACGACTCACGCTCTCTTTTACTGCCAGTTTGCAAGAACGATCTGGAGCCTGGCTCCAATTAGGGAGTTGCTAATGCCCCATGGTGTGTCAGTATTAGATGTTCTTAAGATTGCTTCAGAGGCAGTTCCCCTGCCTCCTACTGGTTTACAGAACACGGCTCTGTTTGCTTGGATAATCTGGCATATTTGGAAAGCGCGCAACAAGTGGATTTTTTATAATCAGTCTTACTCCGAGCTGGAAATAGTTACAAAAGCCGTTCAAGATGCTAAAGAATGGCAAACAGCTCAAGAATCTCTGGTTTCTCCTAAGAACCGTAACAGAGTAATAAGAACTTTCCTTTCACTAGGGGCTAGATTCTATCTGTTTGTGGATGCAGCTTGGCGACCCCAATCTTCAGCATGTGGATGTGGTTGGTCCTACCAGAGAAACGCAGAGGCTCTGATGGAAAATTTCTCGACGTCTATAAGAATTCTCTCATCGGCATTAGCGGTGGAAGCATGGGCAGTATATACGCCATGAAACACGCGTTGAGAATTGTCAGAAGAGAGATCATGCTGGTGTCTAATTCGCAGACTCTTATACTTCTTTGTAATTCCCGTGACTCTCATAATGAGCTCTATGGAATTTTAACTTAAATCCGGCAGCTCAGTCTGTAATTTCATCTTATCTCTTTTAATTTCATTTCCCGTACTATGAATTCAGTTGTTGATGCTCTGTCTAAAAGAGCTCTGCTTTCGATTGAGGAGATCACTCCCATGTAATGTTTGTTTTATTGAAATGGAATAGGTTCGACCAAAAAAAAAAGATCATATATTTTGGCTTCTCTACACAAGATAAATATTAGATACTAGATAATATCTTGCTAATTGCAATAGGAAATACATATCTTCCTTTTATTAAAAACAATGCACCACGACTTATACACAAGGTTTCATGTTGATTAAGGCACATATGTGAAGACTTGAATGCAATATGTGGATACCTTCCTGATCCTACAAAATAGGTAGTACCTCACTGTCCTCACCAACGATGCAAAGAAGTAGCCGACCATATGATACTACAAAATATGCTGGAGCATATAGTGAATGATGGTTCTTTAGAAAATATTCGGGGACTCTGACTTTCGTCTGCCAATAGATATTTTAGAGGGTATGTACAAATTATTATTCCAATACAAATGAGATTCATTTTCTGCTCAATTACTCTAAAATTTACCAATCACGTTCAATATGTTTAGTGTTCTGAAATAAAGGTTATGTGGGATAGATAAAATATACTAGCGATTAACTTTTTGCTAGATATTGTTAGTCTAAATGTTCACATTTGGATGGTGGAACATTTGGACGGTGGAATATTATTCAAGTGTGAAGAGAAATGGCTGCATGTATTTCAACAAAAGGAAGTAAGCTTTGTCAAAAATTTGTCTCACCAGCCATCCAACTTCTCTTATAAATACATGGTGATCTCTTCTCTCCAAATCATCCCAAAACAAGAAAGAAAAAGACGAATAAAAATATAAGAAAGAGAGAAAAATAGATTTCTTCTTTGTGAGAAAATTAAGATTAATTTTCTTAAAGTGTAATCGGGTTGGGTGAGAGTTGTGAGTGTTGTAAATCTTTCCGCTATCGATAATAAAAAGATCTGTAGCAGGTCCGAAGACATAGGCAATATTGGCCGAACTCCGTTATCAAATTGTGTGTATTTTATTCGCTTCCATAAATCTGAGTTCTCAGAAATTTGACATTATTTCCTAACAACTGGTATCAAAGCCTTGGTTGTGGTGATTTCAGTCAAATTTTATGGGCAGTTACTATTCACATGCATAGTCAAAGTCATGAATAGTAAAAAATCTTGTCGGTAATATTGGTTTGTCAATGAAGGTGTTTTAATACACGGTGGTGCGCAAAAATAATCAAAAACAATGGGAGGCGAAGATGGTTCGGCACACAGCATCAGAAAATTTGATGGTACCGATTATGCATTTTAAAGAATACAAATAGAAGATTATCTATACGGAAGAAAACTCCATCAACCACTGAGCAAGAAACCTGAGAAGATGGATCAAGAAGAGTGGGATCTCCTTGACAGATAGGTTTTGGGTGTTATAAGGTTAACACTGTCGAAAAACGTTGCTCACAACATTGCGAAGAAGAAGACCACAGAGAGACTTATGAAAGTACTCTCGGATATGTATGAGAAACCTTCAGCCAATAACAAGGTGTTTCTCATAAAGAAACTCTTCCACTTGAAGATGGAAGAAGGTGGCCCTGTTGCAGCACACGTGAACGAGTTCAACATGATTGTCAATGAATTATCATCCGTTGAAATCGAGTTTGAAGATGAAGTGCGAGCACTGATTCTTCTGGCATCTCTACCAAATAGTTGGGAGCCCATGAGGGCATCGGTTAGTAACTATGTGGATACTCAAAAGCTTAAATTCAATGATGTTCGAGATCGTATCCTTTCTGAGGAAGTTCGTAGGATAGATTGTGGCAAAACATTAATGAGCTCTGCTTTCAATGTAGAAAACAGAAGCGGAAACCAAGACATAAATAACCAGAACAAAGGCAGGTCAAAGTCAAAAAATGTAAGGGGTCAGTCAAAATTCAAACAGCCTGCTGAATGCTAGAACTATGGAAAGACAGGCCACATCAAAAAAGATTATTGGGGACCACCAAAGAAAGAAGACAACAAGGGAGGTAGAGCCAACACAGTCACACATGAAATTGCTGATGCATTGTTAGTGTCTACCGATTCCCCAAGAAATAGCAAAGCTCATGATGCAATTGTAAACACTGCCAAAGTATCAATCTCCTATATGGATAGCTCGATCGATTCTTAGGTTCTTGACTCAGGAGCATCATTCCATAATACTCCACACCACAACATTATGGAGAATTATGTTGCAGAAAATTATGGGAAGGTATATCTAGCTAATGGTTTACCTTTGGACATAGTTGGTATTGGAGATATCAATCTGAAAATGTCAGATGGAAGCGTGTGGAAGATCACAAACGTTAGACATGTGCTAAAGTTTATGCGTAATCTGATCTTAGTAGGACAACTTGATAATACGGGGCACAATGTCAACTTTGGTGGTGGAGCCTGGAGAGTAAAGAAAGGTTCTATGGTGGTGGCTCGAGGTCATAAAAGAGAAACTCTTTATATGACGATGAGTTATCATGATACTGTTACTGTTGTCGAGAATGCCAAGCAGACTAAGTTGTGGCATTGTAGGTTGGGACACATGAGTGAGAAAGACATGAAGCTTTTGGTGGCAAATAGCGTGCTTCCAAAACTGAAAACGGTGGATCATGAAATATGTGAAAGTTTCATCCTTGGAAAACAGAAATGGGTTAGTTTCTCAAAAGAAGGAAGGGAGCCAAAATCTAACAAGTTGGAGCTGGTGCACACTGATGTGTGGGGACCCGCTTCTGTAGCATCGCTAGGAGGTTCGTATTACTATGTGACATTTATTGATGACTCCACAAGAAAGGTGTGGGTTTACTTCATTAAGAACAAATATGAAGTGTTTTCAGTTTTTAAAAGATGGAAAGCTATGGTTGAGATTAAGAGGAATCTTAAGTTGAAGTGTCTAAGATCTGACGATGGTGGAGAATACATTAGCGAGGAATTCAGAAGATACTATGCTGATAGAGGGATCAAGATGGTGAAGACTATTCCTGGAACGCCTTAACAGAATGGAATAGTGGAAAGGATGAATAGAACCTTAAATGAACATGCAAAAAGCATGAGATTACACTGTGAGCTACCAAAGACTTTCTGGGCAGATGCAGTCAACACTGCATCCTTCTTAATAAACAGAGGGCCGTATGTTCTATTGGGATTTAAGATCCCTGAAGAAGTTTAGAGTGACAAGAAAGTAAATCGTTCTTTTCTAAAGGTGTTTGGTTGCTTAGCTTATGTTCACATCGATGATGTTGCAAAAAGTAAACTTGATGCAAAATGTAAGAAGTTTTACTTTATTAGTTATGGTGATACCGAGTTCGGTTATCAGTTTTGGGATGATCGAAATCAAAAGATCATCCACACCAAGAACGTTGTGTTCAATGAAGAAGCGTTGTACAAGGATAAGCTAAGAGAAAGCTCAAAAAAGACGGAGCCAAGAGCTGTTGACTTGGGAGATATCCTGGCCCTAGAGTTGCAAACAGATACTTTAGCAACAGAAGAACAAGTTTCTCAAGAAGAGAACATTGAGGCATATGAGAATGATGATTCATAAGTGATCCCACATCCGCCAGTTATGGAGTTAAGGCGGTCAAAAAGAGTCATCAAGAAACCAGTAAGGTTTTCTTAATCACTTAACTACATTATGTTCATAAATAGAGGTGAGCCTGAATGTTATAAAGAAGCAATGCAAGTTGATGAATCGATTAAGTGAGAGCTTACAATGAAAGATGAGATGGACTCACTGATGTCTAATCACACGTGGGAGTTAGCTGAGTTGCCTAAGGAAAAAAGGCGTTGCATAACAAGTGGGTCTACCAAATAAAAGAAGAACATAATGGACGCAAACGTTATAAAGCAGGGCTTGTTGTGAAGAGGTTCCAACAAAAAGAAGGCACAGACTACACAAAAATATTTTCTCCTTTGGTTAAGCTGGTGACAATCAGAACTGTTCTTGGTCTGGTAGCAAAGGAAGATTTACATCTTCAACACATGGATGTGAAAACAGCTTTTCTTCACGGTGATTTTGATGAAGAAATTTACATGAAACAACCTAAAGGCTTTGAGGTCAAAGGAAATGAAGAGTTAGTCTACAAGCTTCGAATGAGTTTGTATGGCTTGAAACAAGCTTCAAGGCAGTGGTACAAAAGGTTTGACAGGTTCATAAAAGATGTTGGTTTCTTGAGGTGTGAAGCTAACCAATGTTGTTACTTCAAGAGAGTTGAAGAGTCTTACTTGATATTGCTCTTGTATGTTGATGACATGCTGATAGTGGGAGCAGACCTACATGAGATTAATAAATTGAAGACAAAACTCTCAGAAGAGTTTGTGATGAAAGACCTTGGAGAAGCAAGATAGATTCTTGGGATGAGAATCACTAGAACCAAGGAGGATCTTAAGCTATCACAAGAAGAGTATATGAAAAAGGTCCTCAAGAGGTTTAACATGGATGATGCGAAGCTAGTTAGTACTCCCATGGCAAGTCAATTTTGGTTATCAAGAGATCAGTCTCCAGTGACTGGACAAGAGATAGCAAATATGGATAAAGTTCCATATGCTTCCGCTATTGGTAGCCTGATGTACATGATGGTATGCACAAGACCAGACATTGCACATGCAGTGGGAGTTGTCAGTTGGTGTATGAGTAATCCAGGCAAGGAGCATTGGGAGGCTGTTAAGTGGATCTTCAGATATCTGAAAGGGAATCCAAATTCATCGTTATGCTTCATGAAGTCTGAGCTTGGATTACAGGCATATGTTGACGCTGACAATGGAGGTGACATTGACAGTAGGATGAGCACATCCGGGTATGTCTACACTTTTGGTGGTACTGCAATTTGTTGAGTTTCAAAGTTATAGAAAATTGTAGCTCTATCAAGCTGTGAAGCTGAGTATATTGTCGTGACAAAGGCTACAAAGGAGATGATGTGGTTACAGTCATTTCTACGAGAGCTAGGCCTAGACTAATGGAAAAGTGTATTGTACTGTGATAGTAAGAGTGTCATTAATTTGGCTAAGAACCCGGTTTACCATGCTCAGACAAAGCATATACAACTTCAGTATCATTTCATCAGAGCAACTTTGGAAGATGATGTGTTGGCACTTGAAAAGATCCAAGGAAGTAAGAATCCGGCAGACATGCTAACGAAGGTCGTGCCGTATAGTAAGTTGAGGTTGTGTGCAACCTCAGTTGGCTTACTAGAATAAGAAGCCAAGAAGACCTGCTATATTGATCAAGGTGTGAAGACTAATTGAAAACAGTCTTCAAATGGGAGATTGTTAGTCTAAGTTTTCACATTTGGATGGTGGAATATTCTTCAAGTGTAAAGAGAAATGGCTGCATGTATTTCAAAAAAAGTAGGTAAGCTTTGTCAACAATTTGTCTCACCAACCATCCAACTTCTCCTATAAATACATGGTGATCTCTTCTCTCCAAATCATCACAAAACAAGAAAGAAGAAGAAGAATAAAAAATATAAAAAGAGAGAAAAATAGATTTCTTTTTTTGTAAAAAATTAAGATTAATTTTCTTGAAATGTAATTGGGTTGGGTGAGAGTTGTGAGTTGTGAGAGTGTTGTAAATCTTTCCACTATCGATAATAAGAAGATCTGTAGCAGGTCCGGAGACGTATGCAATATTGGCCGAATTACGTTATCAAATTGTGTGTGATTTATTCGCTTCCATAAATCTGAGTTCTCAGAAATTTGACATTATTTCCAAACAGATAAATGTTACGGATTATTGACACATTGATGGATTCAAGATTTTCAAATTTTTATTATTTTGTCGGTAATTCATAACTATATTTTGTTCATCCCAATTGAATTAAACTTTTAGGTGACATTCTAAAAAATTTCTTCAATACATATTTATGCGATCACAATCAATGTTGGTCGTCTAGTTTGTGATTTCTTTTCGATTCAAAAATATATATTGCTTGCACTTGTGAAATACCAACTTGGAATAATTCTCAACACCAACAACATTTAGTTAAAAGGCTGCGGGGATTTCAAATCGAATTGACAAAAAGATCCAATGCTTGACGTAATTCACATTTCTCGACTAAATTTGTTATGCTGAATATATATATATATATATATATATATATGTGATCTCAAAAGACTTTAAATTTATAGCTACAAAAAATAAGATAAATTTGAACGACTTATACCAATTCATGGAAGATACTAGCATCATGGAAAAGGTATTGTACCGCGTTAAAACGTTAGTTCTCAAGTATTGGTAGTAAAGATCTCAAATTCTCAAAATCACCTTTTTTGTTAGCCTCCATAACAAGTAAAGTACCCTCCACACTCGCACGCGTATGCAAGTATTGGTAGCAAATATGCATTTCCCAAACAAACAGAAAAGCAGAAATGGGTCCATTTGAGAATCATATAAAACTGAAGATGTTGTCTAATTTTTCATTTTATCATTGGTCCATGACGTTATCTTCATGTTCGCGTGTGCAATGCAACCTTACCGGATCATAGATTCTTCTCCTTTTAAAAAGAAAATGAATGGAATATTGTTCTCTCTCAAAAACATAATTTTAGTAAGATATTTATAAAATCATATGATATATGTAGTGTTTTTAGTGAAAACAAACTGTGATATTTGTAATATAGTTAGATATCCATAGTAAATAACTTTATCGAATATAAAATGATGAAATAACAAAAAAGTAATAAATAAAATGTTTTGACCAATAGATATATATATATATATATTTTTTATAACTAAAGGGTGATCCAGATTTTAAACATCCTAACTAATATTCTCACGGTGAGTATAGCCGTCAAGTAGCCCACTCACCAAGTTTTCTAATAAGTATAAAGTATGACATTATTGTTTAAATTGTAATCTGTGGAATAGGTACTGTTAGGAATAGTTTTTAGTTTTTAGAAATAAACCAATCTTAGAATAACATGTGGACGGTAGACTCATAAAAGAAGGAGTCTCCCACATCAAAAATGAAATGTGACCTCTCGCATGCACATCACACGTCCGACCAAATGCATCACCTCCCGGGAAAAACCGTTCGCACTCACTTTCAGACAGCTAGTGACAAGACATGACAACGTACCTTCTTAGAAAGAAGTGCGAAGATTGTAGCATGGAGCTAGCACATGTTGAACAATTGCTCCACGAGTGTTTTTGCAAGAAGCCGACATGTGGATAGTATCAAATCCATACCATTCATATACTCGAAAAATTATGACATCTCATGGATTTTAAAAGAATACATTTCTCCAGAAGCATTTGCATATACTCACATTCTTGAAAAATTCTCACTTTTGAAAAAAGTTACTCCCGAAAATATTTTATACACCATATTTTTTTTAAGGCGGATAAATTAACATAAAGTACTATATTATATCTGTATGATATTATTTATATACATTTTGTATCTTTAATTAGTTTGAATTTTTGAACCATATTACTTAATATAAAGCTGCTATAACAAAAAAAAAATCCCCATACACACTATAAACTCCTAGCTTTTTCTTTCAACTCCTAGTTTTTTCTTACTTCAGCGTTGATTTTTTTTTTTTGAAAAATAATCACTTACTTCCAAGGACTAATCCACATGTAGGACCATACTATATGGATTAACATGGTCATAGGCTCATTAGTTTTTTCTTTTTTATCTCTTTGACCATTTTTCCTAATTTTTCTACAAAATATATCAACCGAAAACAATTTTCCTAGTAAATTTTATTTTTATTTTAGAAATATATTTTCATCTTCAAGATTAGAGAAGACAATGATTAAATTAGGACCAACCAACCGGAAAATCAATTATCAGTTTTTGTTGCCAAATGTAGAATGGAGACTCCCATTATTGTGACGCCATGTGACCACTTGAGCATCTTATAATTTTTACTCCAAAACCACCTTATTTTCCTAAGTTTTCCTTTTCCAGCAACAAATTAATGTTGCAAATCAATATGACTTCTTACCGTAGATTATCGATTTCTTAAGATCACATTCACTTCTGATATCAAGTTCTAAAAAGAGTTCATATTTTAATACTTTTCACATAAAATTGATACTAGTGGTTATTCTCTGTCTTGTAATGTAATTGGAAAATTAGTTTTTTAAAAGAGAAACAAAAAATAACGACTCTTTTATAGTTTTTTAATAAAGGAAAAAGACTCTTTGATGCAATCCCATTATAAAGAATCAACGCTCACAGCACAACCAAAACAGAAAGTCTAATAAAGAGTCAAAGATACATAGAGAGAGAGAGAGAGAGTCGCAGAAGAAGAAGAAGAATGAAGCTTACAAATCCCTTATCGTTTCTTCTTTCACTTTTTCTTCTCCACCTAAGTTCAAAACCAATCCTTGCTTCTAAAAATGTACATTCATTATATCTTATAACAACTCTTGCATATCGCATTATCTTTTAATCAGTATTGTTT
Organism: Cardamine occulta; assembly: GCA_028015245.1. Taxonomy (NCBI): domain Eukaryota; kingdom Viridiplantae; phylum Streptophyta; class Magnoliopsida; order Brassicales; family Brassicaceae; genus Cardamine; species Cardamine occulta. The sequence goes on along the minus strand of CM051370.1, from coordinate 11,988,073 downwards.
TGTGTGATTTCAGCCTTCTTCATTTGTGGTGTACTTTGGAGGTCACTCTCATGTCGGAGAGATAACAAAAGATGTCATAGATCGTGTCAGAGAGACCCATTGCGACTTTCTTGGTTCCTTCACTGGAAGGTCTCGTTTCTTAAACACAATTAGACCCATTAAAACGATTTAATCTATTACCATTTTCACTGACTTGACTTAAGCCTCTATTATGTTTAAACAGCCATGATATTGCCAAAAACGCTATTTTCTATTCATACACAAAGCACATCAATGGCTTCGCAGCTCATCTTGACCACGACCTCGCCTATTCAATCTCCAGTAAGTATTACATTTGGTTTATCTATTTGTGTGTTTAGGAGTTGACTCTGTTTCTCTTGTCTTGATGATTCTTTAAGACACAAAGCACATCAATGGCTTCGCAGCTCATCTTGACCACGACCTCGCCTATTCAATCTCCAGTAAGTATTACATTTGGTTTATCTATTTGTGTGTTTAGGAGTTGACTCTGTTTCTCTTGTCTTGATGATTCTTTAAGAACACCCTGAAGTTGTGTCTGTATTCCCAAACAAAGCCTTGAAGCTTCACACGACTCGATCATGGGACTTCTTGGGTTTAGAACACAACTCTTTCATTCCTTCTTCTTCCATTTGGAGAAAGGCCAGATTCGGAGAAGATACTATCATCGCAAATCTCGATACGGGTTCGTTCTCTCCTCGATCTTTTCTTTTTTTTTGTACCCCTCTTTTGTTTTATATTACTTTATTCTCTTAGTCAACCATTGCAACTTCGGGAGCATTGAGATGGGTCTCGGGGAAGATACGCTTTTTTCGTTTAAATATTATAAAGTTTCTAACTGGATTTGACTTGCATTACAAGAAATATATATACAATATGTGAATTTAATTAGCTAGTCGTTAAGATCTCTAGATGTCATCAAGAATCAAATCGGCCATATATATGCACGCACGTGCGCATCTGCATATTCATTAATATGCATATTCGACTCTTCTCTCAAGAAGAATTATAGCATCTCTTATCTTTAATTTTCTATATGACTCTTAGCATAGAGTATGACTTGAATCATAAACACTAAAAAAAATCTTATGTTTTGTTTATTTACCAAATTCTGTTATAAATACTTTTCTTTTAAAATAAGCACGGAGAATGATTTAAATATATATATCGAGAAAGTTGGAGAATTTTGTAGTTGAGACTTATGGTTTTTATTAGAGGCTAAAATGTCCCACATTGTTTGAGATAAAGATCTTTAAGCATTATATATAGGATGTGGCGATTCTTAACTCATAAACTACCTTAGTTGGTGAATAATTCCTCCTACAGGTAATGTGTGTTTGGCACTACGCAGTTGTCTTATCACAGAAAATTAATGCATTTTACTGCATTTAACTTCATAGTAGTAATGATTATTCAACAGTGTATACTAAATATAGTAGTTATGAGTTTTCAAAGAATCAAAGAGTAAAAGTAATAATGTCCCAAGTGGAGATAGTATAGTATTGGTAGTGTCTTCTAAAGAAAATAGCTCTCTATAGTAAATTTTGCTTGGAAGAGATAATATTTATCACAGGCTAGATGGTCCTAGTCAAGAAAGACTACGAGCTATAAAGGTTCTTAAACTTCCTCGAAAATCAATGGACAAAAAGTTGTAGGTCGTAACAATTCTTGTAGTATTCAACCAACCTTTTGGACGTAGTGATCTAATTAGAGATTTTGTAATTTCTTTTTCTTAATTTTTCGTTTTCAGCTAGATGATGTCAAGTGTTTAGTAATAACCCACTTTCTATTAGGTTAACAAATGGAGTTTTTAGTTCGAAATGCTTTTGTTCTTTAACAGAATCTGAACCTAAAAGTTTTTATAAAGAATATTAATGCTTGGGAATTAAGAGGATAAAGTTGGAATATACATGAGAACAAGAACCTTTCATACCCTTCTTTGAATATATTATTATTGATTCAGAAAAGCAATAGAAGTTACCACAACTAAAATGAATGATTGGTTGTGTGATTATGAGACACCATAATTTCTTTTGAAATCCTAATTTCACCATTTATATATGTATTAAGAAGAAACGGAATGTAAACAAAAGTACTTAAAAAAGTGGTTGATTAATTATATAATTGAACTAAATATTTTTGAATATGATTGTGGCCTTTGTGGGTGTGTGTAAAAGGTGTGTGGCCAGAATCGAAGAGCTTTAGGGATGAAGGCTTGGGACCAATTCCTTCAAGATGGAAGAGAATATGTCAAAACCAAAACTCTTTCTTTTACATTTTTATTCTTTCAAATTGGTGTTCAATCATATTTGGTTCCACTAATTTTGTAGCAAGTCATATTTGGTTTTGACTTTTGAGTTTCAACATCTGTGGGTTTGTTTTTTGGGAAAAAAAAAAAAACTAGAACTCATTGCTTGGACATTTTGATAATCCCTTGATTGGACTAGATGAGTACATAATTTTCCATTTTTATTTTTAAAAACACTAAATACCTTGCTTTTTGTTTTTAATTAAATAGCATGATTTTAATTGCAATAACACTCAGTTATATGTTTTTTTTTGCACTTAAAAACTATTTATCATTTACTTTTGTAGAATATTTTTTTATCTAGATTCTAGACATTTTTATTCTGAACCTTTTTTTTATATTCCTCCTGACCTTTTTATCTTTTTTTTTCTAGGCAAAAGATAAAATTAGTATCCCAAAAGGAAAATAAAATAAAATATTCATTGTAATAGTGGTACAATGCCCTTGATTCTAATTTTGATACGGAGCCCATTTTTATAATTTTTATTATGAACAAATTAATAAATCGACATAGATTTTCTAATCTATTATTTCATCAATATATGATTCCTTTTAATTTTAGGGCAAAAACGAAATTGATATCCTGTAATAAAAAGTAATGAAAACATGTAAATCTTTTACACTAACATGTTACGCTACTAATAAATGAAGGAAACTGATCGGAGCAAGGTACTTCCACAAGGGCTATGAAGCCGCCGTGGGACCTGTCAACTCAACCTTCGAGTCTCCACGTGATCTCGACGGCCATGGCTCCCACACTCTCTCCACAGCCGCCGGGGCTTTCGTCCCCGGAGCTAGCGTCTTCGGCCAAGGCAACGGTACTGCCAAAGGTGGCTCTCCACGTGCCAGAGTCGCCGCATACAAAGTCTGTTGGCCGCCAGTCAAAGGCAACGAGTGTTACGACGCTGACGTTCTCGCCGCTTTCGACGCAGCCATCCACGACGGAGCTGACGTCATCTCCCTCTCTCTAGGCGGCGAGCCTACCACGTTTTTTAACGATAGCGTCGCTATTGGTTCATTTCACGCTGCTAAGAAACGGATTGTCGTTGTTTGCTCCGCCGGGAACTCTGGACCAGCGGATAGTACGGTTGCGAATGTCGCGCCGTGGCAGATCACCGTCGCGGCTAGCACTATGGACCGTGAGTTTGCTAGCAATCTTATTCTTGGTAACGGAAAGCATTACAAGGTTAGACTAAGGCCAAATTTGGATCATATCTAAATACTCAATTCTTGAAAAAGTTCTTGAAATTGACATTTAATCTGCAGTATTGTTAGGGACAAAGCTTGTCATCCAAATCCTTGCCACATGCTAAGTTCTATCCAATGATGGTATCTTTAAGAGCAAAAGCTAAGAATGCTTCAGCTTTAGATGCGTGAGTTTGGCTAATCTTGTTACTCAACTCCAAATGGTATATGACAATTTGTTAAACTTTTGTATCTCTTTCTGTAGACAAATTATGCAAACTTGGATCACTTGACCCCGAAAAGGCGAAGGGTAAGATATTAGTGTGTCTTAGAGGACAGAACGGGAGAGTAGAAAAGGGTCGAACCGTAGCTTTAGCCGGTGGTGTAGTGATGGTTCTTGAGAACACTAATCTTACCGGGAATGAGCTAACCGCTGATCCGCATGTCCTCCCAGCTACATAAATCAGTTTTAAGGACAGTCTTGCTCTGTCAAAATATCTCAGCCAAACCAAGTAGGACTCTTCCTTAAGTCACTTAACCAGAACCAAACTTGTTTTAAGTTCTAAAAGGAAACCTTTATTTGTTAATGTAGGAACCCGATTGCGCATATTACTCCTTCGAGGACAATTTTGGGAACAAAACCAGCACCTGTTATGGCTGCTTTCTCGTCTAAAGGTCCAAGCTCGGTGGCTCCTCAGATTCTAAAGCCGGACATAGCTGCACCTGGTGTGAGTGTGATCGCTGCTTACACTGGAGCAGTATCTCCAACAAATGAACAGTTTGATCCTCGACGTCTTCTGTTCAATGCTGTTTCAGGAACTTCCATGTCTTGTCCTCATATCTCTGGCATTGCTGGCCTTCTCAAAACCCGTTATCCTTCTTGGAGCCCCGCAGCTATCCGCTCTGCCATCATGACTACAGGTAAGAATGTATTTTGATTCTTGAGCTTACACATTGCAATTAGATTTTATTAAAAAAAAAAAAAAAAAAAAAAAAAGATTTGTCGATAATCAATTAGAAAATTAGTCGAAAAAATAATATACGTATATAGTTTTAAAATGGTCGAAAATTCGTTGCAAATACTTGTACCATGGTGAAAAAATTTGAAGGCTAATTAATACTTTATCACTTATAACAAAGTTTTGTATTCTTGTTTTGCTTTGTACTTCTCTTTCAGCAACAATAATGGATGACATTCCCGGACCTATCCAAAATTCAACCTACATGAAAGCAACACCTTTCAGTTTCGGGGCAGGAAACGTCCGACCAAATCTTGCTGTAAATCCCGGTCTGGTTTATGATTTAAGCATCAAGGATTACCTCAACTTCTTATGTTCCCTTGGATACAATGCAACACAAATATCTATCTTCGCGGGCAAAAACTTTACATGTTCAAGCCCTAAAACAAGTCTTGTCAACCTTAACTATCCTTCCATCACAGTTTCAAACCTGTCTTCAAGCAAAGTCACGGCCTCAAGGATGGTTAAAAACGTTGGACGACCTTCGACCTATACTGTCCAAGTGAATAACCCACAAGGTGTTTATGTTGCGGTTAAGCCAAGAAGCTTGAAATTTACCAAAGTTGGAGAGCAAAAGACTTTTAAGGTGACTTTTACGAAGGGTAAGAAAAATGTGGCTAAGGACTATGTGTTTGGAGAATTGGTTTGGTCAGACAAGAAGCATCGTGTGAGGAGTCCGATTGTGGTTAAGGTCTGACTTTGGTTTGAATCCAAGTTTCTATATCTATAAAGGGACTAACTAGATTTTTAGTGCAAATGATGAAATTTGTTTTATGGTTTTTAGTTACTTATATATATGCTTGAATTTTAAGGGTTACAAGAATGGCGTAATCGTGAATTATGTTAGAGAAATCATTATCATTTTCCAGCAGTGTAATGTTGTGCTGATCATAATAATAATGTCACATCAACCATATGTTTATGTCTTCTCTTCCTCTTCTACAATCATTGACTAAAGAGCTCCTCTAGAATAAACGATAATAGTCAATTAAAGCTTTTGAAGCGTTTTGGTTATGTTTTTTCAGTATTTTTGACCTTTTTTCCATTTGACCTAACTAATTGAAGTCGTTATAGAAACTGAAAACTTTCTTTTATGTAACAAGAATTCAAATGCATCCTCTTTGACTCGCTAACTTATAAATGATAATACTTCCAATGATCTTCTCAGTTAATAAATAAACCAATTATCTCCATTAATCTGATAAACATGCTTTTCTTTTACTAAAACTCCAAACAATATCAACTTTTCAAAGCCACAAACAACCATTATTAATAAGGATTAAAAAACTAGAGGTAAGTAAATACAGTTGTAGATAAATAATAATTTTTTGACCATGTAGGGGATTTATAAGTCGATTGAAACATGGAAATAAACCTCCGGCCACGAACTACACAGCCCACAAAAAAAATATTTTTCACTTTTTTGAAAATATATTTATTATTAAACTAAGTTAAAATTAAAAATATTATCGAGACGGTTATACCATTCCAGAATCTGATTTTCTATATTTATCTTCAATGACATAACAATGAATAAACTACAAATTTAGTTATATTGTTTAAAGGGAAAATAGCATTTTTAACCGGCAGATGATATCACTTTAAATCTCGAAAGTATTACACTAGCACTTTAAACTTTCAAAGTATTTTTACTAACACTTTAAATCTTGAAACTATTTCCTGCGTTTTCTCTGCCATAAAATTCACTAGCAAATAGTTACAAAAAAATTGACAGAATTTCTGATAGTAATCCGAAAAAAAATTATGACGGTAATCCGACGAATTTCAGACAAAATAGTTTCGTTGGAATTTTAGAAAATCAAACGACTATATCAATGTGTATATTTTCCAATGGATTTCTAACGGTTACTCAAAAAAATACGTCAGAAATTGTTCGACTGATTGCCGACAGAACTATTATGTCAAAAATCCATCTAATTAAGATTATGTTGGAATTACATCACTACAAGAAAAAGTTACGAAAAACTGATAGAATTTTCTACGAGAACTTAATTCGATGGATTTTCAACATAATAGTTCTGTCGATAATCCGTCGAACAATTTCTGACGTATTTTCGAGTAAACGTCAGAAATCCGTTAGAAAATATGTACGTTGATATAACCATTTTAATTTTAAAAATTCTGACAAAACTATTTTGTCGGAAATCTGTCGGATTACCGTCAAACATTTTTATCAGAAATTCCGTTAGTTTTCCGGTAAGTATTTTGTAATAAATTTTATGGCGAAAAAACAAAAGAAATAGTTTCAAGGTTTAAAGTGTTAGTAAAAATAGTTTCAAGGTTTAAAGTGCTAGTGTAATACTTTTGAGGTTTAAAGTGCTAGCAAAAGATACTTTCAAAGTTTAAAATACTATTTTCCCATTGTTTAAATGTACTTTTAAAACAATATTAGTAGAATTAATAGACGTGTTGTGAAAACTTAGTGCATAACAATATAAATATTTTGAATGCAGTTGTTTCAACTTAATATCTACAACTACAACAGAAATAACATGTTCATTTAAGCTATCATATTTGTTTTTTTTTTTTTTTTTAGCTTAGGGATAAATCCCAGACCTATGAAAAAGTCTAGACTAATCCCATGGGGGAGGTGCAATTCATGGATAGACACTCTCTCCGGATATTCAAAGGAGCCGTAAGCATGAGCCAATATCAATGTGACCAAGCCAATTGACTAATAGCTCTACATTTGGTGGGAATCGATCCCTGGCAAATCAGCAAGGCGACTCCTCGCCAAGTGAGAATCACTAGAACAAGAGAACTTGGTTCACTATCATACTTGTTGTTGTAATACTTTAGAGAATTAAGAGATTGAGAACACGTATAAGAATTGTGACTGTGTCATTAAATAAAACTTACATTGTTGCAGATGTTGCTGCAGGGGTGGCCCTCTCTACACAGAGATGACTGAACGTGCCAGCGATAGATACACTCTTTCATACTGTCCACAATGGACTAAACCTGAAATTCACACAAAATGTAAACCCACTAACTCCAGAACTGTACAGGTTAGACTCAAATGAGTTTATAGAAGACAATCAGTGGGTGTTTGTCAATCCACCTAATGAGACTGTAACAACATCATACAAGTTGGTAAGAAGTATATATATATACTACCATATTTTTTTTCTATATTTCTAGATGGCTGAACTAACGCTAACTAAATTTCTATATTTCAGCAAGCTAACGGAACAATCTTTAACTATACGCTTGCCCGTGCAACGGTTGAAGATGGCGGTGAGTTCCAAAGAAGGAAGATAAGAAGAAGAATTCCATATAGGCTTATCACTTTCGCACATTACCGCATGGTGTAATGTGCGACTCTTATACTTTTATCTACTCTATCCTTTTATATACTCCGAACTAGATTTTATTAAACCTACTTATTAAAACTGTTGTAAGCAGCGACATAAACGAAATAAATTTTGGCATTTTAAGGATATGAATACTTACAGAACACATAAATATAAGGATATGAACACTTACAGAACATAGACACAATGATGAAGCTCTGTCTAAATTGGCTGCAAAACAGATGGATGTGATTTACGTGATATGTAACCTTGTTCCTGAATGAGAGATCAAGTATTTCAAGTTTTGGAGAATTAGAGAATTATCAAATTTAGAGAATTATAAGCATTATCAAAAAAAAATTAGAGAATTAGAAGCAACTCCCAAATTAAACGAAATATGGGGATGAAATTTATTTTATTAATTCAAGAATTGATCAACCGCATTGATAAAAAATATCTTACATTGCTTCTTGGGGTAACTTTGATATGAGAAACTATATCGATCTTTATTTTTTGTTTTCATTGACAAATAACCTCGGCTAACAGCAAATCATTATCCGTCAATCCAAGTTGAGTGAAATCAATCCCATAAGAGCATGTACATCAACGTCTCTCCACCTCCGTCTCTCCAATTAAGTGTGAACACACCTTTTGAAGTGTGAATACAAAATAATATTAAAAATATATCTATTAACCAATAAAAAAATAACATATGCCAGAAACGTATCTGATCCGTATCTCAAACGAGAAACTTATCTTTCTTTCACTCCTTGTTTTTCTATTTTTTCTATATTTAATTGATGAGAGACGCTCCCTTTTTTTTACTGATGGACGTGCTATAAGGATGTGAGGTTTTTATAACGCATCTTCTGACATTGTACCTCAAATTCAGAAGATCTGCAAAAATAATATAAAATAAGAACTGATTTTGACAATACCCTAGAATAACTTTGGCAACAACTACTACAACATACCTCGAAGTATTTTCCCAATATTCCTAAAAAGTTTTCACTTCTTGGTCAGCGAGAATCACTTTTGCTAATAATGTTCTCAACTCCCTACCTCGTACACAAATTATTGTGCAAACAAACTTTTGTATATGTTTGTTGATTGACATCATGCATGAGAGATCAAATGAGATTCCACCATATTAAAGATGGGGCTTTCAACTGTAATGATTATTGGTGATTAATGACAAACCTTGAGATATGTTCTTTAGTTTCCGCAATGAATTGCTTTTGACTCGTTTTTGTTTCTTTTAGGTCATCATTGTAGTTTTTAATTTAGTCTCACGGGTTCTTAAAAACACATTCTCATTATATCTTTTCAAGATATTTATATCGTGGAGCTGTCCCATATTGTTGTCATAGATCCATCTCATTTTCTTGTCCATGTGATGCAGTTTTTATGGTGTTCAGGTTATGATGACAGATAATTCATATCATTGATGAGCTAGATGAAGGCCAAACCGTGTGAAGACACGTCAATATCGTTGATTTTCAACAAATACTAAACATACCTAGGTTTTTCTCTAGAAAAAAAAAGACCACTCTCATGATTTTTTCTTTTGGTTTGGTGAAAATTCAAACTACAAGTGTAACATCCGTCCCTACAGACTGAGATATCATGTAACTTGCGAGTCAGACGAAATCCTTTTATTTTAAACATCACCAACAAATAAAAACCTTGAACCACAACTCCTAAAAATTTAATAACCTGGAAAAAGAAAAGAGAGAGGTGAGTAATGAATTACTTAGTGATGAGATCTTTTCTGTCCACTGAAACATAATAACAAGAAACCAAACACACTGAATAATCATCACACAACATAGAATTATACACCACATTCTTAGGCATACATCTAACAAACATATCAGTTTTTCATGCATCACTCAACCTATCATATTTAGTAAACATAGTTCTCATGTTCAAACTTAATTTCTTATATAAGTCACAACATATCTTAATATATCATAACATCATGCAAATTAGACTCATTAACCGTTACTACTGTACAACATGGCACCATTGTCTCAACGTCCCTAGACCTACATGTAGGCACCATTGAGCATACATCTCATCCTATTTGTAGACATCATTGGCCATACGCCTCATCATACACACATGCACTAATGATAACACATCCTCATAACTTATGCATGCACAAATGACCATACATCTATATCATATGCATCATTAATTGTATCATCATATCTTATGACTTGCTAGGAAATAAATATAAACCATTGTATCATTCCATCATGCAAATATCTTCATATCATGACACACACTATCAATCAATAGATGTACATCCAATTACATAGTTTCCAATCCCGTACTAGCAACTCTTGAAAATATGCTTAAAAGGTTGCCACTATGTTACCACAAATCACGTCCTCACCTTAGCCACTAGATGATGGAGATAACTCATGATTTCCTCTTTGCCTTTCTTTGGGACATGTTTATTGTGCCTCCGAATTGGGACTTGTAAGAAGCAATGAAAATCTGACAGAAAGAACTCTCCAATGATATGTAGACTGGCTTCTAAATCCTTCTGGCTCGACACAAAGCTGTTTTTGAAATTGGATGTTCATGAGGTTCGATCTGTAGAGAACTGACTCAGAAAAATGAGCATAACTTGCAGACTGTAACTCCAATTGTAGATCCGTTTTCGGTTGAGGCTAGATATTGGCGCCGTGCATATCTCCAGAAAGTTTCATTGAAAAAAAAATCCTTTGCTCACTCGTTTTTCTATTCTCCCGGAACTGGTTATATCTGCTGTGGTTAAATAGTCGGACATATTGTACCAGATACGAAGAAACAAATACTCCCTCTGTTTCATAATATAAGGTGTTTTAGAGATTTTGTTGTGTTTCAAAATATAAGGTTTTCTCACATTTCTATATAACTTTTTAATTTATTGAATATTGTGTGACCAATAGTAATCTGCGATTTTTTTTATTGGCTAAATTTTTTTGTTTATATATTAAATAAAACTTTTTATTTAGAAAAAATAATTTCTTAATATGTGTGATTTTATCCAAAACACCTTATATTATGAAACGGAGAGAGTATATCTTTTAACACATTCCTACGATAAGGAAAAAATTAGATTTTCTAGAAAGATAAGACTTGGAGCTTTCCATTGATATGTATTACATCATGTAGTTCCTCACGTATGGAAATATCCCAGAAGATGACAGCTAGGATTTACAGTTCTGAGAAGCAAATCGTGCAGGGATTCACCATGCCGCTTGTTTATGCATTCATCCGTCACGATTTATTCATTTTATATAGAGGTGAAGAGATAAGGGTTAGGTTTCATGAGTTTACAATGAGCTTGAACTGTATAATTCAAAACCGCGGGATCAAAGTGTTATACCAAAAAACATGATAAATTTTTTTTTTTTTTTGTGAATATCCTATTTATGTTTGGGAAAATATTTATGTTTACAAATTTGAAAATTTATCCTATTTATGTTTACAAATTTGAAAATGCTCTATTTCTTTAAAAAATATATAAAACTATTATTTTTGATGATAAAATAAATATTTAATCTATACAAAATTTAGTGTTGATCATTGTTTTAAATGTTTTTTGAAAAATATTTAATATTATGATAGATTCTAATAATGTCAAATATGACATGTTTTGATAATTAAACCAATCAAAATAAAAATAAAAAAAGAGTTAGAACAAAGCACATGATTTGAAGATCATAAGATCATAGGATTGCACATGACCAGTTTTCTATAATAAATTGAACCAATGTATTATGGTTAAGACTAATGACTAAACTGATGATAATATAATAATGAACAAATGAGATTTCACTAAAACTTTTTAAAATTCAATATATGTTATTTCTTCCTAAAATCGTTGAGTAATTCTATTTTACTTATCCAATCTCTTGAGTGTTTGACCGACATATGCCATTGTATTTATATGAAACAAGAATAAACATACTTGTTCTCAAACAATTATGAATTAAATAAAATAATTTATTTGAAATTTTTAACATTAATTATTAAAAATATTAACTTAAATAAGGACACGCATGTATAAGTTCTTTAAAAATCAATACATAGAGTACTTTACAAATTTCTAAACATAAATTGGTTATTTTTCAAAAAAAAATCCCTATATAAAACTACAATTTTTTTGATAAAACTAAAATTTTGTTTTATAATATTATAAATTTATACTCTTAATAATCGGCTATATATTAAAAAGGTATATTTTTCACAAATACCTTTAGTATCTACTCTAGTACATGATTTATCATTAAAAGTTAGTTAAAATTCTTTAATCACAAATGGGTATTTATGGAAGAGTTTATTTGTGATTAACTAAATCACTCCTTACCATTATATTTATACACCTGCAATTATTAATAAAAAATAAACATCAAAATATATAAGAACATTTCGTTGAAATCGTTTTAAGAACATGTTTTTTATCGTCATTTGTAATTCATAATATTGGTTATCTTTTAGTGGCTCGCCAAATAGCATATTATCATTATCTTGTTCATCATCCTAGAAATGCTAAAGATCATAACCTCAAATTATTAAATCATTGTAGACCATAAATACCATATCCTTCTCTTGTTCATCATTCTCTAATCTCATTTCTTTGTTCTATTACTTATAGTCACTTTAACAATAATTGCAAAGTTCTCTTTGTGATACGTAAGGTTTTAGTGACGTATCGCAACCACATAATTTTACAAAAATAATAATATGAAACACACAATCGAACAGAAACAATTAAACGCATGTCCATTCCTAGTTAAACACACATATTTTGTTTTGTTTTGTATCACACATTAATATTTTTGTTTTCATTCAATTTCTTTCGAAAAAAAAAAAAAAAAAACTAAATCATCTAATTTAGAGTAAACGATAACGTTAAATAAAATATATAATTGATACCAGCCAATTAATAAGATTTTTTGTGATGGTAACAAAAACTCTGTTCTAATATTATTGTATCATCATCCTATATTTAAACTCATCAAATCCTATGTATGTGGAACTGTGGATCATTCATTAAACACAAATATACGGCTGTTTTGATTTTTTACTTAGGAAAATTGGATCTATCTAACATAAAAATAAAATCTAAGGTGTTAAAAACGAAATTTTAAAAAACGTGAGCGTTTAATTTGCAATATTTTTAAAAGAAAAAACAAGGTACGGTCCAGATTGCTCGCGCGTGATTTTCGACAGAAGTACATATTGACAAAAAAAACAAAAAAAAACAAAAAAAAACAGCAGTAAATAGACCGTTCATTTTACATCCGCTCCTATCCACCAATCACCAAATTTTTTTATAGTTAATGCTCTCTTTTTAAGATATTTTCACCACCAAAAAACAATACAAACAAACCTCCTTCTTCCCTCATATTTACAATCATACCAGATCATCATTCACCGTAGTTATCACCCAAACTTAAGGATATAAAAGTAAATCCAATAACAATAAAGATTTATTCCAAAAATAAAAATGATCTTCCTCAATTATAGTGACAAGAAGAAGAAGAAGAAGAAGCAGAGTGAAGAAGCTCCTCCTCAACAAACACAACAATGGCGACAATGGCATCAATTGGATCATTAAAAATCCCTTCTTCTCCTTCATCTTCTTCAAATCTCACTCGTAAATCATCTCTTAGAAAAACTCTCTCCTTCTCTTCATCTTCTCTCACAGGAGAGAAATTTTCCACACAAGAAACCATCTCCAATGGCCGTCGTAACATTGATTCTTCAACAAGTAAGAGAACACCATCTATTGTATCTCCTAAAGCAGTTTCAGATTCACAAAACTCACAAACTTGCCTTGATCCTGACGCTAGCAGAGTAAGTTTGTTTATAAACAACGATTCAAAAAATTTCAGATTTTGAAATGTTTTAGGGTTTTATGAATGATTTTGTGATTGTAGAGTGTGTTAGGGATCATTTTGGGAGGAGGAGCTGGAACAAGATTGTATCCATTAACCAAGAAGAGAGCTAAACCAGCTGTTCCACTTGGCGCGAATTATCGATTAATCGATATTCCAGTGAGCAATTGCTTAAACAGTAACATATCAAAGATCTATGTACTTACACAGTTCAATTCAGCTTCTTTGAATCGTCATCTTTCACGAGCTTATGCTAGTAACATGGGAGGTTATAAGAATGAAGGTTTTGTTGAAGTTCTTGCTGCTCAACAAAGTCCTGAGAATCCTAATTGGTTTCAGGTTTGTGAAATGAATGAGACTGTAATGACTT